>APFE030302342.1:0-45765 GCA_000404065.3 Pinus taeda
TTACTACGTAGGTTAGTCGTGGAAAGAATATAACACAACCAAACAATAAGAAGAGGGACAAGGTGTAGTAACAGAGAAAAATTCGTAGATATAGTTTGAGACTGCAGAGGAAGAAGAAGGTGAGCAGGTGCAAGTTCGGGAACTTGCTCAACAGGTTGAGTAGTTGGTTGAGGTAAAAAACATGAAGAAGGAAGAAGATCTAGAGGATCAAGATATCAATCTCATGCCAAGGGCATTTGACATCATACCAGAGTCTCCTCCACCTCTAGAATCATAACCAATCCCAAACGAGCAAGGAGGAGTTGTTCTCCTTGATAATTATCCAGAGACAGATGTGTACAATCTGGCATTCGATGAGTCACAATAGAGGATTGTATAGGGATGAAGAAAGAATGTCCTGGATGATCATACATCACCTGTGAAAATAGAAGAAAGGGTGATTATATCAGATGTTGAAAGACATCAAATTTCCATGGTCGAGACTTATAAGGCTTATGCAGAAGCCATGAGTTCAATGGTCAAGTTCTTGATAGTAGATCAAATGGTGAAGGACTTGCAAGAGGCTAGGAAGAAAGCAAATCAGTCTAGGGTATATGCCATGACATAAATGAAGAAAGAAATAGTGGCAGAGATATCAACTTTGGAGGACAGCATGCGAAGAGTGTATATAATATTTCTCACCATGCATAAAGAGGTTGTCCATCTATACGACTTTAAGTAACAGTGTGCGTAGATAGAATTAACTGTTAAAGACATTCACATCGCTATTGTGCACATGCGAGAATGGATAATGAGGTAAAAGGGAGCGGACTTTAAGTAACAGTGTGCGTAGATAGAATTAACTGTTAAAGAAATTCACATCGCTATTGTGCACATGCGAGAATGGACAATGAGGTAAAAGGGAGCGTCGCTTTAATTGCACATGAAGATGAAGCCAGAGGCTGATCTAGACAAAGCATAGATTCAAATGTTTATCTAGAACTATGATAAGCTCCCTGTGCTCATCACTAGCATTGAGGCTTCCTATGCATGGTTGTTTAGGATTCTATACATCATAGTCCCAATGCACAAGATCCCTTCCATCAGAACCCTCATCCAGGCCATGAGGAAGAATTAAGTGATGTTGGATGTCGAAAAGTACATAGAGCAGTTGATGCACATAGCCACCAATGATGACTTGAAGCTTATTGTAGAGAGCATGCAAAGGTACATCACTGGTCTAGCCACACTCAAGAAAATGCTATGCATGTTTCAATATGAGATAGACAAAGGTTTCAAAACCATATACCCAGTAGCCATGGAGGCAAGAATCCTCTATGAAAATGATGTCATCAAATAGTATGTGGACACAATAGCATAGTACCAAGCTCAGTATCAATTTGTCACTGAAGATCACCGCAAGGAGCTTACTGAGTTGGTCTTTCCCCAAGACCACAAGTGATGTTGTTTGTCTTTTCAGGTTGGCTCAAGCCTATTTTTGTCCCACATGGGTAGATGTGGAAACTGTATTATTATAAACATGTTGTAATTGAAATTACAAGTGTCATTAATGGAATGTGAATAGTCATTGTTGTTATGTGAAGAGTCATGAGGGTAGTCCAAGAGTCAAAGGGGAATGTCAAGGGTCACCCCACCCTTTGCTATATATAGAACCTCATAAGTCATAGTAAAGCCTTTTGGGATCCACTCTTTTGGCTAGGCATTGCTTAGAATAATCTTGGAGAGTATTGTGATGAGCCTCCGCTTCTCCATAGTGTAGAGTGAGTACAACTCTTTGGAGGAGCAAGCGGTGCTGATTGTAACATTCCACTATTGGGGCTAGTGGTTGTAAATGGTGTATGTATGGATGGGAATTTAATTTAATAATATCTAATAGAGACAACACGTCTTCATACATATATTGTTATTGTAGTTGGACTATTCTCATTTCTCTAGCAATGTATTTTATTTAACTTACAAATTTGTTTATGAAATATTTTGTGTATGATTGTATGAATCTTATTGAAGTTGCATTATTGTTTTAACTCATCACTTTGGATTGTGGACTATTCTTCTTTCAAACTTGTCATGTCATTCATCTCATGTGTTTCTTTTAGGCTACATACTATTACAAGCTTCTAAGGGACACAAATCCTTTTCCACTCCTTATGTTAGAACCCCGATGCATCTCACTAGACTCGTTGCAAGGTCACACACTTGCTTCTGACAAAGATATAACACTTACCTCTGAACATTATCGCAATCAAGGCATTTCTTTACTATCCACTACTGGGATTCCTACTCCAAAGAGTGTGACATCTAGTTGGGACTTCTTATCGGGAGATCCCGTGACATGTTTATGGGTCCAACATCGTCAACAATATGAAATAAATTTGCATATATACATGGTTTCTATGTTAGATAGTCACATATACTCCTTATTAATAGAAAAGGAGTGGCACAGATTCAGGGGGAACTTCCTATATGCTTTCATCATTTCATTATTGGTAGTCTAACTCTAACATTGTTTTGTTGCAGTCTGATGGTGATACCCTTATGATGTTTAAAAATGATGATTGATTCATATAAGTTGACCATATGTTGTCATTACTGAGATTGTTTTTGATGTATTTTTTGAGATGGATATGATCATAATTGATGCTTGGCATAGGTTCAAAGGGAGAAACTACTATGACTCTAATAGTGCATTGTTGGCATTATGATTGCTTCTTGTTGAGTGATGGGTTTATGATGCTTTCATATAATTTCTACTCTATGCTTCTTGATGATGAGGATGTTCATGATGTTGTCTATGTTGCTTATATCATATGTTTATGTTATGGTAAATGATGCTTGTTGATGACTAGTGTTGGCTTAGTGGGTCCTAACCCAAGTTCAGAGTTAAGTTTTCCAAACAAATCCCTACACCACTAGCCCTTTTGGCATCAACCCGCGGAGCGCAGACTGGAGTCTCACTTGAAGTAGTATGGGGGGATGTTGGAACCAAGTTTCCACACCCAGATATGAGTGTGAGGTCTTTTTATTCCATAAACCTGCCTTCACACAAATTGATAAGCCCCGAGGGCTTATCAATATAACTTATCTTAATCAGATTCTATACCACCGCGAAGGTCTATGACTATCTTTTGCAAAACCTAAACAAGTGAATCAACTACTTACCCATCTCTATAATTAAGCTTAGTTCTGTATTTACCGAGATCGGCTTAAGTGTTTGATAACATTAACATGCAACAAGATATTCTTCGCATAAATAGTTAATATAACTTGCGTTTATATGAAAATGTAATTCATGTAAAATCGTGCATCAATATAGTATTAACTCATAAACCCATCATTCGTCATAACATAATAGTGCATTCATTCATAACAGAAATAGATAGACAAAACACAGATATTTCCAAAATAATCTCTTTATTGATAATTCAGTTCTTCTTATAGACTCAAGTCTTCCTTGCACAGTCAACTGCAGGGGTCCACGCACTCAGTTATAGTCTCTACTCTAAGCCTCTATGCACAAAGTTGCAGAGCCTCTTGTTACACTGAAATTTGTCACCATGACTATCTACAGTTAATATGGCTCCATCAATAGTCATATTATCCTCCTTGTCAAGCCTAATACCTCTACTCTTCATGTCAAACTTCAAAAAAGAGAGAAAGTCACTAAAAAACATGTTTACCTCTGGGTACGCAGGTTCTCTCTACCTTGCCTGCGTGTACGCATCCCAAACTCATTGTACCTGCGTACTTGTACGCTCTGTAAGCCAAAGGATGGGTGCGTACCCCTGTAAGGTCAAAAGGCATGAGTTTCATCTTAAAAAAGTCTTGTGGTCACTCCTAGAGCCTTCTAGAAGAGTGTTTGACGTGTATTGAGCGCCTCCAGATGGTTCATGCACCCCTATGATAGAGGAACTTATCCCATCAAGAGAGGAGCTACCCCATCCAAAAGAGGGAGTATCCCATTGATGTTGGAACTGAATAAATTCCTCTAGAACACTATAAATACAGGCATTGGGCCAAGGGAGGGGAGGTTGAAAGCTGAACATTCCCAAGGGTAGATGCTGCTGGAATTAGGACTTCCATTGTAAGCTTGTGAGGAGAGATTACCATCCTTCCTTGTTGCATTTGGAAGTGGGTGAGCTTGTCAAAGTAGAGGAAAACTCTTGCTGGACCCTGGGAGGAACTTGCACAACACCAAGGCTCAGGTTGTAATGGTTCCTTTTGTTTCCTTAATACAAATAAGTCCATTCTTCTCAATGATTTGTTGTTAATGAATTGTTTCATATACTCCTTGGTCTATATGTTGAATATGTTTTGTTTTATAAAATATTCAGGTGTTATGTAATCGTTTGCTTTGTTAGTGTATGCAGGTCTTAAAGTGAAGGAGGAGCTCATCTGGATCAGCAAGGCTAGACTGCTACAACAAGCGTTGGACCTAAGGTAAGATCGGCAAACACTTGGTTTCTCATAGAATAATGTATGTTTAGAGAAGGATTGCTCTTGTTTGGTTTGTTTGTCACTAGAGAGTCTTAGACTCCTAGGGAGGTTAGGTTTGTCCGCAAAAATAACTCTTTCCGCATGACAGAAGGTAAGGGTTCTAAGTGAAGGATGAAACAGGTAGGTTGGATGGAGTATGTGCAGGTAAGGAAGGGTAACAGGTACTCTGCAAGTGGTTTTTCAAATTGAACAAACAAACACTTATAAAACCTATGACCTAGTTACTTTACTCTATTCTGACCTAAGTAACAACAAAAGGAAATGAACAGTAGTTTATTCGAAATGAAATGCGTGAAATAACTTATGCAACTAAGAAATCATCAACTGAAGCATTTAAACACTACTAATATCAGCATCTGTAAAAGAGGATTCCAACACTAAGAATTGCATGACAAAGCAAAACAACGTTTTTGTTGGCAGCAATGTCACCTTTGTCCCAGCTCACGATCCCACTCAGGGAGAGGTGAGATCAGAGGTGCTTGATGGCCTTTTTTTGGAGATATTCCCTGTTACTAATCTATCAACTAAATCTGAACATGACAAGCTATTTTAACCATAAAAAGAAACCTAAACAACAACCCAAGATTTAAATCTAAATAGCAGATTTTATTCTGAGAATGCAGCAAAGACACATGAAAGTAAACAAAGGAAGTACTGGGCACTTGAGATGGGCCCAACCCCAAGAGATACAGCCTCCTAAGAGAGATTTAGAGCTGGTGCAAAGCTGGATTCATCTTTATTGAGCAAGAAAATAAGAATTACATAAAAAAAATTCCACAAGGAAAACTTGAAAATGTGTTGAAATGCAGAGCTAAACTATTACCTAAAGAAAGACTAAAATCGAACTACAAACTAGCTAACTTCTGCCTACAAAGTGACTAACTACTGGGTAACCAAAATGAGGTCCTAAGCCCTCTTATTTATACAAATTTAGGACCCCAACAGTCCTCCTAAACTTTAGGGACTTGGCTGCAAAAACTTGTAGTTAACAGCACTTTTACTAGCACTTGCTCGGCTGCCCTTGTGATAATTGATTTGGTGGCCCTTGAACTCCGAGCTGATGGTGGAGATCGAGGTAAGGCCATAAATGAAAGGGCCACCTTCCTAAAAAACCTCTCCTTGTTCTTCTCGAATTTGGCTGCCAAGTGCTCATTAAAACCTTGATTTGTCTCAAAATTGACCAAAACACTGCACAAGGTACCATAGCTTGGTGGCATAATGACTACCCAATTCACTCTATTAGCATAAATATAATAAAAAAACATGCAATAAACTAATGAGAATGGTGGATTAAGTCAAATTAGGAGGTTGAATGAGCCCATATAATTATCCATTTTTGGGGCTCATCACCTACCACAAGCCCGAGCGAAACCCCTCAGCAACAAAGACGTCCCCTTGAAGCCAAAACTACTCTGATACCAAATGTAGGTTTTATCCCCGTACAGAAATTACCTACATACGAATTCTAAAACACAGAAAATAAACAATGCAAGATCATAACACATAAAACACATATACACAGAGATTTTCCCCTGGATCCCAAACCCGGGACTACTAGCTTGATTTTTCATTATGTTCCTTTCATTGTTATAATACATATTTATACATGCCGAAGCATCCATTACCATGGACCGAAAACCATCGCATCAAAAAAACATGTGCGAAAATCATGCACAAAACCATAGGTGGGCGTGCCCAACCTAACATAGGGTCCAAAACCAAAATTTTCCAGGGCTCTACCCTGGACCCCATAAAGTGGGGTTATTAGAACCCCTCAAACCCCTTGTTAACTACGTGGAAAGAATATAACACAACCCAACACATGTGTGGATTTTGTCTTGTATTCGTATGAGGCATAAAAACATTAATCAGACACAATGGCTAAAAATCCAAACACACCTGAAAAGGACTACGGCCAACCAAGCTATGGAGAGCTCCATTATAATTGTTTTTCACATAAGGAAGGCTATAATCATAGGTTCGCAGAAGCTTTGATTTATACATGTGTAATATGTGCACTACCATCCTGTTGACAACCTCTTTCTGGCCATCATTTTGGGGAGCGAATGCAGTCAACTTGGTGAGCTTAGTGTCCAATAATTTCTAGAGGCTTGACTTGAATGTGCTCAAGAACTTGTTATACCAATGTGATATAATGGTTTCTAGGATTCCAAAATGTAGCCATACTCGTTCAAAGAATATTTGAGCGGTGTCCTATGTTGTGATACTCTTCTTACAAGCTACCAATATAGCCATATTAGAAAATCTATCCACAACCACAAATACACAGTCATTACCATGCTTGGTATAAGGGAGGCCCAACATATAGTCCATGGAGATAGATTCCCAGGGTCAGTTGGGGGTAGGCAGAAGAGTATACAAGCTTTGCTTTGAAATGGTTGCCTTGGCAATGGAACAAGCAGTGCAAGATTTGATATATTTTCCAACGTCCTCTTGGAGTTTTGGCAAATAAAACTACTTCTCTAGTATAGCCACAATTTTCTCCACACCAAAGTGTCCTACGAACAGACTGTAGTGTGCATCCAAAATTATCTTGGCACGCTCACTTGAAGGAACACAAAGATGGTCGAGGTAACATAATAATGTGTCCAAAAGGTGGAAATTTGGAACTTTCTTTCCATCCACTAGCATCTAGTATGTGACGGTGAACTCTAGGTCATTGTTGTACAATTGTGGCCATTTGAAGGTCTCATGGTCACAAGAGTTGAGAACAGTAGTCAGTTTTGCAACTGGGGGTCAATTGAGGAATATGCAACATGATTGGTGCTATCCTTTTTGTATTTAATGTTCAAGTGGAATTGTTGTAGATATTTAGAGCACTTTTGATGTTGATCATTATGCAACTTTGCTTGTGTTTGGATAAACTGAAGAGGTCAGTGGTAGGTGCGGATGATTGTTTCCTTCCCCATAATGTAATGTTACCATTGTCGGCACACTTGCATGATGCAATACATCTCTTTATCATTAGTGGGGTATTTTGAAATTGTATTGGAAAGTGTCTCAATATGATAGGCCACTAGATGCCCCTATTGGGTGAGAATTGCACCAATAGCATAGTTGGAGGCATTTGTCTCAATTTCAAATGGTTATTGCAGATATGGTAATATGAGTATAAGTGTAGAGTAGAGGTGGTTCTTTAGCTCAATGAACGTCTTATGTTAGGACTCGAACCAAAAAAAAAACTTTCGCTCCACCATTGACAACTTGATTCAAAGGCCAAGTGATATGAGAGAATCCCAACACAAACCTCTGATAAAAATTGGCAAAGCCCAAAAAGCTGCAAAGCTCTGTTATATTGGCCAGGGTTTTCCAATCCTGAATCGCTTGGATATTAAATGGATTTGTATGCACGCCTTGCTCATCAATGATGTAGCCTAAATATTGGACCTAGCTTATGCCAAATGTGTGTTTCTCCAAGTTGGCACATAGTTTGTGTTGTCATACGGTTTAAAGGACTTGTCGAATGTGTTATAGGATCTCTTCACAAATCTTGTTGAGGATGAGGATGTCATCTAGATATATAACCACGAATGAGTTGGTGAAGGGTTACAAGATGTCATCGATCAACGTCATGAAAGTTGCAGGGGAATTTTTCAACCTGAAAGGCATGACCAACCCCTTGAAAATGCCCTCCTTGGATTTGAAGGTGGTCTTCCATACATCTGTGGGTTTTATTAGTACCTAGTGATAACCATACTTTAAAACAATCTTGGAGAAATACTTGGCCCCCTTGAGTTGGTCAAGAAGTTCATCAATCTGTGGGATTGGATACCTGTTCCTGATAGTGATTTTTTTTAGTACCTGATAATGAATGCAAAGTCTCTAGATTCCATCTTTCTTCTATATAATTACATTCGATCTCCCACAAGGTGAGGAACTTGGTCATATATACCCTTTTTGCTGCAACTCCTAGATTTGTCGCTTGATTGCTTCATTTTCCAAAATGGAGTGGCAGTATATTGGCCCATTGGGTAGAGGTGCTCTAGGAGTCAAATCGATCGAATGCTTGACCTGATAGTGTAAGGATACCCCTATGGGTGGGGAGAATATGTCCCTAGATTCTTCCATGACTTTATCCACATACTTCTGCTACATGGGGGAACCCTTCCTAGGGGTCATGGATGTGGCCATTATCTTCCCCTTGCTTTGAGATTAAATTAGAAAGAAAACAAATTTCTCGATCTAATATGAATATGTAAACTTGAAGATTTTTAGCATTTTGCAGGTGAAAATTAAATGTGTTCTGGGTAGAGCATCAATTTAATAAACACATAAAACAATTGAATTGAACCACAATTTAGAGCCAAGCAAAGACAAAATAATCATATCTAAAACACATAACGTAAAACATGATAAAGGAGTTCACCCCTCTCCTGGGCTACATCTCCTGAACCAACTTCCAATGCAGGGCCTCTTTCATTAAGTGTTAAAATTTTTGTTTACATGCTTTTACATAGATGAAATAGAAAAAATGATGGCTCCAATGGATCTAGTACTGTCAAAAACCCCCATTTTGGTTCTTTCTGCACCTCATTTGGCCAAAAGTAATTTATGCATGTTTCAAGTTTTTTCCAAATTCTATAGCTAATCACCCCCTAATTCGGCCCAAACCTAGCTTGTGCGCCCCAAACCTGGAACCGGCACATAATTATGGCCTACAATGCCGCCCGACAGGTGAAATTGTAGGACGATAGTCTGCCATTAAGCCCCCAATTTCGAAAATCTTGGTCACGTTGCAACATATGACTGCATCGGGGGCCGAGATTCTAGGGCCTAACTCTGCACCCCTTTTGTTTGTCGTACCCTTGATCATATTAGGTCAAGGTGACGTGGGGATGACCCCCTTCCTCCATGGGCTCCCGGTTCTATGGTCTGTCACGTGGCCTTAGGCTGGTCCCTTACTCATTTTTGTTGTAGTTTAGCATTGGATCTTGGCACATTTGTGCTTTGGGTTGTGGTTGTGGGATGGGATAAGTCCTAGCCCCTTAGCCCCTTCAACTGCGATCTTGTGGGTGTTGGGGTGGCCAGGGGCTAGGGCTTAGCCTGACGCTAGGGTGGCTAGGGGCTTAGGGCTTAGATAGAATTTTCGAACCATAAGATTTAAGAAAGGTGGGTCGGTGGAGGCTTTGTTGGTAGATGGATGGTCTCGCGTTTGAATCTAATGGAGGCCTGCTTTAGCCATACCAAAATTTTACATGGCTAATAGGAGGCCACTTGGAAGCCATGGATTGGCCCACGTAGCTCCTCCTAATTTTTCCACCCAATCACAACCTGAAGCAATAGAAAACCACTAAATTGAACCAATAAATGACTAAAACTCGTCCTCATCTCATTGGACCATATGAAGTACATGTACCCTGTCCATTCATTTCCCAGTCAGCATATGGACTGCTAACTAGGGCATTCCTACAGCCACATTTTTAAAAATTTTAATTGTTTTCCAAATTGATCAGAACACGATATTGGGAGAATCTAATGTTGGTTTTGAGTGAAATGAGTTGTGTTGGATTCAAGGAAATTAGGTATTTTCTTTGGCATTAGTTTTGAGCCAATCCAAGCACTTTGAATTATGAGCACTAAACTGATTCCTTGGATCACTCCTCCCCATTGGAATCTTTTGGACCTCTAAAAGACTACTTTCAGTCAACAAATAGATAAGGGTATAGTTCCCTCACCATTCCAACATTAATCCATTTATATTTGCTTGGATTTGTGCCTTTGAGACCAACACGAAGGTACTCCACATTTCCTCATTTTGAAGTTCTTGTCCTTCTGTCAAGGATGGTATCTTGTTGTAATTCTTCAATAAATTCTGGTGAGAAATCTTCTATTCTCTGAACATGCTTTCCTTGATCATCAATCAAAGGAGGCTCATATAGTTCCAAATTATCAGCATTAACAACTGCATACATTTGCATATAAGGAGGAAAATCCAAATGGAAGGCATTGTTACCAATCTTTTCTAGAATCTTAAAAGGTCCACACCTTATTGGTTTCAGCTTTTTACCTTCTCCTTTAAGCCTCTCTTTGCTAATGTAAATTCAAACTTCATCTCCAACTTGGAAATTGTGGTCGAAATGATGCTTATCATGCCTTGTCTTGTACTTGGCTTGGCTCTTTTCCAATTGTTCTTGAACCATTTGATGCACCAATTGAACTTTCTCAATGAACCAGTTGGTTTTATCAATGTCACTATGACCATCAATAGCAACATCCTTCCCAAAGATAAAATCTAAAGGATATTTTAGTAAGTACCAAAGCATGCCTCAAATGGAGATGTTTGATTCAATGAATGCTTTTCTCGGTTATAAGCATGTTGAATGTAGTATAAATGTTCATCCCAAAGCTTCTGATGTTTGATGCAATAACCTCAAAGAAGATGTATTACCATTATGTTCACCACTTCTATCTGACCATCAGTTTGTGGATGGAATGTTGTGCTCTTTTTCAACTTGATGTCCATGAGAGCCCATAAGCTTGACCAAAAGTTCTCAAAAAATCAAAAATCTCGATCATAAATAATGGATTTGGGCAACCCAAAATGTACCCATACATGTTGAAAGAACATTTGTGCAGTTTTTTCAACTGTAACCTACTTCTTACAAGGCATCAAAACACACATATTTCTGAAATGATCCACCACAACATAGAGATAATCATTATTATTTTTAGACATAGGTAGTCCTCCTACAAAGTCCATAGAAAAACTTTCCCAAGTATGGGAAGGAACTGGAAGTGGAGTATAAAATCCTAACTTTCTATTTCTAGGCTTACTTGTAGCACATAAAGAACATACTCTTACATATCGTGATACACTTTCATTCCTTATAGGCCAATAAAAATTAACTTTGTAATTGTGCCACCATCCTTCCGACACCAAAATGGCCAACAATAAGAGAAGTATGTGCTTCCCTTATGATGTTGACTCTTTCACCCTATGGAATGCATAGCTTGCCAAGATGATACAAAATTTTATCATGCACATGGTAATCCAATTCCTCCACCTGGTTTCCTTGACACAAAGTTGCATATGCATCTTTAAAGTCTTCATCTAAAGCATATTGTTCAACATAGTTCTCATGCACGATAGAATTATGCTTAAGAATAATTGAATCACTAACAATTGGTCTAGAAAGAATGTCAACAACCTTGTTATAGATACCTTTCTTATACCTTATCACCAAGTGGAATTTTTGTAGCTTAGTTTGTGATTATGAATCTTGTAATGGTTGATGATCAGTGTGAATGATAATTTCCTTTCCCATCAATAGTGTTTCCACTTTTTCACACTCTGCACCAATGCATACAGATCCTTGTCATAAGTAGGATAGTTAACTACTACACCATTAAAAATTTTAGGGTGGTAACATATGGGCTTACCATGTTTCATCAAGAATGCTCCCATGGCATAGTCACTTGCATCTATTTGTATCTCAAATGGATGTCGTAAATCGGGAAGTGAAAGAACTGGATTGTACTTATTCTCTCCTTCAATGTATCAAAAGGTTTTTTCTATTTGTCTCCCCATTGAAAAACCTACTTAATGCTTGTCAAGGCATGTAATGGAGTTGCAATTGGAGAAAATATAGAAATAAACTTTCTCCAATATTAGGTTTCTCCCAAAAAGCTTCTTACCTCAATTACATTAGTGGGCTTAGGCCAATCAACAATGACTTTGACCTTTGAGGGATCTATCCTCAATTCACCCCCTCCAACAATATGTCCCAAATAAATTAATGAGGTATTTTCAAACTCACATTTAGACATATTTGAAAAAAAAAATCCTTTATTCAAGACATCCAAGACTTGTTTCACATGCCTGAGATGTTCTTCATGAGACTTTCTAAATATCAATATGTCATCTAAGTAGACAATTACAAAATCATCTAGAAAAGGCCTTAAGACATCATTCATAACTTGCATGAATGTTGCAGGAGCATTACAAATCCCAAATGGCATAGCCAACCATTCAAACAAACCTTGCTTTGTTTTGAAATTTGTCTTCCATGTGTCTCCTTCAACAATCCTAATATGATGATAACCAATTCTCAAGTCCAATTTAGTGAAATACAAAACATCTTTCAATTCATCAAGCAAATCGTCAATTCGAGGAAGAGGGTAACGATTCTTTACCATTATCTTGTTCAAGGATCTGAAATCTACACACATGTTCCATGTACCATCTTTCTTTCGTACTAACACAATTGGTGACCCGCATGGTGATGTGCTTGGTTTTATGACCCCTTTGTCAAGAAAATATTGTATTTTAATCTCTAAATTCTTCATAACTAACATCCTAGACATGCCAATATTTGGAAGAGGACAATCTTGTTGCTATTGGATCTCATGTTGGATACCTCTTTTAGGAGGAAATCCTTTGGGTTCCTGAAACATGTCATCATATGTGTTAACAACCTCATACCAATCAGATTTTAAATTTCCATCAAACCCTTGGAAAGCTTCATTTTCAACATTCTCTTTGGGTTTGATCATCAAGAGTAAAAAATTCCTACAAGAAATAACTAACCTCTTCATTTGTCCAACATTTATATGTGACAAATTCAACTTCTTGTTATGAGCTCTAACAATGTACTTAACTCAATTTTTAAACAAGTGATATTTGTTCTCATGGCAATGAAATATGGCTCTCCTATTGTATAGATATGGGCTTCCGAGAACAATACCACAAATATCAAGTGGAATGACATCAAGTTCTACCTCCTCTATAAGGTTTGCAGTGATGGAAAATCTTAATTTACATCTATTTGTCACATGAAATTTTTCATTATCACATATCCAACCTAAAGGATATGGTTTAGGATGAGGATTTGTTTCCAAATTCAATCTCTTGACAATGCATTCAGAAATGAGGTTTGCTTGTGAACCACTATCAAACAATTTACTTATATTGGTATGTTTTGAAATGACTCTAACGTGGAAAATCTCTATTCTTTCCTTTTCATGTTGAGTTTCATTGAGGCTACTACTTGAAGAAATAGTACTTGCAATAGAGTCCTTACCTTTGAATTCCATGCATGTGATATGTGTTTCATCCCCAGAGTCAGATCCCAAATCATGCTGTGTAGTTGCAACAATATTTTGTTTCCCTTTGTTGTTAAACTTTTTGGTTCTCATTTCAGGATGAAGTTTCCAACAATGGTCTTCATCATGTCCTTCTTTTGAACAATGTTTACAAGTGATATTTTCTCCCTCTTTCTTGACTGAACCATTTTTCTTTCCTTTGCCTTTGCATTTCCCCTTTCCTTTGTCACCATTCTTGAATGGTTTTTTTTTGCCCTCTTGAGGAACATTCTTCCCTCTTGCTTCTAAAGGAGTTGCTTGTACACAAACTTTATCTAGTTTTGTAGGGTTAAACATGAGAATTGTGTGTCTCAAATAACTATGCAATCCTCCAATGTATTTGAGAAAAGTATCTTAAGAAGACAAATCTATGCCAAAATCAAAGCCCTTTTTCTAAATTCTTGAGTATAGCTAATGGATAAAACTTCCTTCTTATTCCAACAACAAAATCATTCCAAGAGGATAAAACCTTACCATGTTTCTTCATGTCCTCTTGAGTTTTGGATTCCCACCAAATTAGTGTTGCACCTTCCAATCTAAGAGAAGCAAGTTGAATCTTGGTTTCATCATCTTTGATTCTTTGTATCCTACAATACACTTCAATTTGGCAAACCCAATTATCCAATATCTCTACATTTGCCTCTCCACTGTACATAGGCAATTCAAACTTAATATCAAGCTTAAGTAAAGGAGTTTTACCATGACCCCTTAGGGAATTTGGAGGTGTTTTTGAAAGGGTAGAAGAAGTTGAAGATGAGGATGAAGATGGAGGTGAAGTTAGCGGTTTGTCACCATCCCCTCCATTCCCTTTTGGAGGCTTGTCTCTTTTTCCTCCATCTCATTTTGGAGGCTTTGAGATCTCTCCATACAATCTAGAATTCATCTCCTCATAAAGAACCTTAACCATCTCAGACATCTCAAAGAATTATTTTCTGAAAATTTTCTCATCTTCAGACATCCCTTCAGGACCTTCTTCGTGTGCCTTGACTATTGAAGCTTGACGTGTGTTTGTTCTCCTTGAAACAATTTGAGATCTTGGTTCCACAAGTTCTTCTTCTCCTCTTTTAAGCTTCAATCTTCAAAGCATCAGAAAAGCACTTGGAAACAAATCAAACCTTCACAATAACATGTGCTCTGATACAAAAATGATCTGAATATGTAAACTTGAAGATTTTTAACAATTTGCAAGTGAAAATTATATGTGTTTTGGGTAGAGGATCAATTTTCTAAACACATAAAACAAGTGAATTTAACCACAATTTATATCCAAATAGAGACAAAATAAACATATCTAAAATACATAACACAAAACATGATAAAGGAGTTCACCCCTCTCCTGGGCTACATCTCTTGGTCCAACTTCCAATGCAAGGCCTCTTTCATTAAGTGTTCAAAAGTTTTTTTACATACTTTTATATAGTTCAAATAGAAAAGTTGATGTCTCCAATGGATCCCACACTATCAAAAACCCCCATTTTGGTTCTTTTTGCACCTCATTTGGCCAAAAAAAGTTATGCCTGTTTCAAGCTTTTCCAAATTATACAACTAATCATCCTCTAATTCGACCCAAACCTGGCTTGTGTGCCCCAAACCTAAACCGACGCGCAATTTTGGCCTACAATCCCGCCTGACTGGAGAAATTTTAGGACGGTTAGTCTTCTCATTAAGACCCCAGTTATGAAAATCTCGGTCATGTTGATGCATATGACCGTATTAGGGGCCAAGATTCCAGGGCCTAACTCCGCGTCCCTTTTGTTTGTCACACCCTTGGTCATATTAGGTCTCTGTGACTTAGGTCTGGCCCCCTTCCTACGCCTCCCTTTTGTTTGTCAGGCCCTTGGTCATATTAGGTCTTGATGACTTGGGGTTGGCTCCCTTCCTCCGTGTCCCTTTTGTTTGTCATGCCCTTGGTCATATTAGGTCTTGGTGACTTGGGGTTGGCCCCCTTCCTTCACATGCTCCTAGTTCTATGGCCCATCATGTGGCCTTGGGCTAGCCCCCTACTCATTTTCTTTGGGTTTAGCGCTGGGTCCCAGTACATTTGTGCTTAGGGATATGCTCGTGGACCAAGTTAAGGCCTAGCCCTTTTTCCCCTCTTCCTACGGTCCCATGGGCGCCCAACCCCCTCCCCCAATGGCACTATATTGAAACTTTAAATAGATTTTTCGAACCATAAGAGTTAAGCAACACCATAGGCAGGCCGATGGAAGGCTTTGCTGGAAGGAGAATGGTCTCGCGTTCAAATCTGGTGGAGGCCTACTTTGGCCATACCAAAATTTTACACGACTAATAGGAGCCACGTGGAAACTAGGGATTGGCCCACATGGCTCCTCCTAATTGGTCCACCTAGCCACAACCTAAACCAATAGGAAACAACCAAATCAAACCAATAAATGACTGGAACTTGTCCTCATATCATTGGCCCATACGAAGTACATGTACCCTGTCTAGTCATTTCCTAGTCAGCGTTGTTGACTGGGCATCCTTGCAACCACATTTTTTAGAAAATTAGTTATTTGCCAAATTGATCAGAATGCGGTATCAGGAGCATCTAATGTCGGTCTTGATTGAAATGAGCTGAGTTGGATTCAGGGTGACGATATATTCTCTTTGGCGCTAGTTTAGAGCCAGTATGGTCACTTTGAATTTTGAGCACTAAACTGATCCCTTGGATCACGGCCTGGGAGATGATCTTACTGCATTTCTTAGTAGAGATCAAAGAGATAGTCATAGGCGAAGCTGCCTCTAGTATCCTGTATAACTTATTTCCCAAATTAATAATAACAATGTGAGGCCTGGACTCATACACGACATGACACTTCCACAAGTATGGTTGGCCTAATAACACATCACAAACTTCAAGAGGAGTAACATCATACAATATCTCTTCTGCGAAGGTCTTGATGTTGTAGGGAAGGCGACACTTCTAGCTAAAGTGGAGATCTCATCCTTGATGAAGCCACTTGATAGTGTATGATTGTGGGTGTGGTGTGGTCAGTAGGCCAAACTGCTTCATGACCTCTACTGAAATGAGGATCTTTTGGCTCTTGTTGTCAACAATGAACTGCAACGGAGAACCCTTCACCCACATTTGTGAGTGGAAGAGATGCTACCCCTCCTCTGGATCTTCAGGCTTAATCTACTAGACCTCGATGGTGGCAATGGCGGATCTAGGTTCTACGTTAATAATATGCTTCCCCTTGTCATTCCCCTTGTCAGGTTCTAGCTTAGAATTATAACATGCATCAGACTCTGAAGCTTTCAGCTCGGCCACCAATGACTACTTGGCACGACACTCATTTGTGTTGTGAGTGGGGCTATTGTAGAACTCACACCACTTCCCTATGTCCTTCTTCATCTTCGTGGTGTCATTCTCTGCTTGAAACTTCGATGGGTTGTCCTGGGTCACTTCACCTTGGCTCTGTCCTTTGTTTTTCAGTTTGGGGGAGCTCTTTCCTTGCTTTTGATTCGCAGGTCCAAAATCATGCTTCTTTTGTTTAAATTTGTGTTCAATCTTGGCAACATATTGGTATGAAGCACCAAGCGAGGAGATGTCCAAGAACTTCATTTCTTCTTGAATGTATTTGTGTATACAGTTGCAATACTTGAGTACCAGATGTCACTCAGAGTCTTTGATACCCAACTTTATGCATATAGTATGAAAGATATTTGTGAGCTCATGCACATCTTGGTCCCTTTGTTGTTGTAGTGTGGTCCACTGTATGTATTTGTCCTCAGATCTCCCCAAAGGGTGATATTGTTCCTTAACAACATCTTGAAAAGATTTCCTAGAGGGGGCAGTTGTAAACAAAGAGGGTTCCTTGGCCCTTTTCTCACAGTAAGTTTCACACCAATCCTTGACATGGGGGGCAGCCTTAAGCAGCACAAAAGTAATCTTCTCCGTATCGAAGAAATTATGGATTGGAAAATAACCTTCCAACATATTCAACCATTTATCTACAACATCTCCATCTATTTAACCTTTGAATATAGGGGTATTTAATTTCACTTGTACCTTGAAGGGGGTGACACGTCCGAAGTGACTGCTGGATGAAGATGCATCATGGATGGGAATTCCCTGAAGGATATGAGCATTGAAGTCATCCACCATCTCGTTCCTTTTCCGCTTAAGGGCTTCTTCAAGCAATAGTTTGATAGGATCTCCTAATCCCTTGTATTTCTTTTCTTTCACCATAGGAGTCGGCGGTGTTGGCGGAGACATTCTTGCAAAGGCTCAACTAGTTCAAGTCCCAACTCCTTATACCCTCACCTCGTTGGGGACATGAATAGAAAAATAAATAAAGAGAAGACCACTCTAATACCATTGATCCAAATTTATGAAGGAAAGAAATGAAATACAGATATAAATAGAAACACATAGATACAACAAAAACAAAAATTCATTTCATTAATAAAAAAGTATTGACAACTATTTACATACATAATGGAAATAAATTAGCTCGGGCGATGGTAGTTTATCTATGACAAGAGATGTGTAGGCTACATGCCTTCTCATTTTTTTTACAATGAGGCTTGAAGTCCTATTTATTATTGAGAAACAATGGAAAACCATAAACATCAAAAATCCTAACCCTAGGAGATGAAGCGGCAAAAGTTTGTGGGCCCCATTGGGGTAAATTGGTACATCAAATTCCTGGGGTTGTAACTTTGGCATATGATATTTGTTTGATGCATATGATACCTCATTAGAAATATATATCTGAGGAATAAAACTTTCGATTGGAAACTCCTATTGTGGGCATCAAGTTTGCCCATTTAAAAAAAATATCGTTTAGGGCCTCAAAATTGCTCTGAAAGTTCAGGACTTGAAAATTTGCAAAAAATAGTAAATTGTGCTATAATTAAGGAACTTAAAGAAACAATAATGGGGGTTTAAGTGAAATAGGCAGGTGGACATCAATATCCACCTGGATCACAAACAAGGGTAAGATATTCTTCAAGGATCAAGGTTGTACAACAACAATGTTTGAAGTCATCATTAGGGGAATTTTGAGGTTACAAATGGGCTTCAAGACAAAAAATGTACCAACAAGATCAACTTTAAAAGAACCAATAACATTTAGAATTATGATGCCATAATGACGAGTAGATATTTTTGGAGGGAAAAGAAGAAAACTATTTTTTTAATTGAATTTTTGGCTTATCTACTTATAGGTCTATTATTTCAAGAAATGTAGTATTTTCATGTATCTTCAATTTGTTTTGGTGTGGGTCTACTTATAAGTATGCAAAGTGGGTACTCATTGGATAATTTCACATACAATGGCTATCTACACTTGACATTTGAGTAAACCTATAAGGGGACAAGCCAAAAATACATTTAAAAACAAAGTAGTTTTCTTTCTTTTCATTTAAAAATTAATCTCTTATTTTATAAATTTAACTATTCTTTTATTATTTTCCTTAGGAGGCCCATTTAAAACCTTAAAACTCCCTTAATGTAGAACAATATACTCAATATGAGCTCAACATGATGTCACTTATTGGAAATGAACCTAAGTGGGGAGGATAACAATCATTCCTCCCAACCACCCAAGATAAAATCGATTGGCCTAATTCACCCAATGAACTATCAAGCTCATAAGAAAATTAGAGGTGGCCTAATAATTTATCAAGCCATTTAAAAAGATGTATATTTAGAAATTCTAAATCAAATGTGAATGAAAGATGTATCTTTTGGACTAGCCCGATAAATTCTAGGGCCAACTCAAAATACATTTCTTTAAAAATTTCTTAAATCCTTATAACAAAAAACACTTTGAATGCAAAATAATGATTCCAAAACCTAATTTCTTTACAAAAGTATTTGAATCTAAAAACAAATGATGAGAAACACTACCAAAAAATAATTTCACAAATGGAAAATTTCTTGCCCAAAAAATCCCCCAAAGAAAGATGTGTGGATGACTAAGGTTCTTAGGAAAAATCAATCAAGCTATTACCTATCATCTTTGTAAACCTTGAAATACATCACCATTCAAACACTCCTCAATAAAACATCACCAAAAGCGTAGAGCAAAAGACATGCATTGAAAACAAAAAGGGGGGTTCCATAAGTCTAAAGACTTGGGGCTAGTTAAGGCCTTAACAAATAAAGATGTATGGGTGACTAAGGTTCTAGGAAAAATCAACCAAGCCACTACCTATCATCTTTGTAATCCTTGAAATACATCACCATTCAAACACTCCTCAATCAAACATCACCAAAAGTGCAAAGCAAAAGACATGCATTGAAAACAAAAAAGGGGGTTCCATAAGTCTAAAGACTTGGGGCTAGTTAAGGCCTTAACAAGACCTATATAGATCATGGCATTAAATTAAATTATTTTTAATAATCTATTAAAAATTTAGAAATAAAATTATTATTGTTTTTATTATCATTACTAGTACAATAATTATTGTAAGTGGCAAATTTGACATGGGTCCTATTTTGATGGTGTTATCTAGACAATTTTTTTGCCAAGTCATTTTTCATGGTGTTATGTTTTTTGGAATGATTTGCAATTATAGTATTTCAACCTAAAATGTATGTAGAATGGGTCCTTTTGTTGAATCCTAATATCAAAGTTAGGATGAAGATACCTCGATTAGAGCTCATTCGAGTAAATACATACACTACATATTTTCATTTCTTCTTGAAATAACAAATATACATTTTTCTTCTTGGATAGCTTTTTGGAAAATTGAACATGGACATGATTGTGTCGAGAGGTGCTCTCCAACCCAGTATGGAAGAAATGTTGTAATGTTATGTTATATAAACGTAACATCAAACATTACAATTATAATGTAAACATCATTAAATTAAAAATAATAATTATAATTATTAATTAATTAATGTCGGCTTGATAATTAAAATTAAAAAATAAAATTGGTTCTAAGCTCCATTTTCGTGAAATCTATATTAGCTCCTTTCTCCGGATCTATGAAGTGTTAAGAGGGATCAAATCTCTTTAGGTACAAACATTTCCTCAAGTTTTGCACTAAAAAAAAATGTTTGCAACTCGAGAGATTTGATCCCTCTCAACTCTTGATAGATCCAAAGTTAAGATGGATCTAGACTAGCATAGAGATAATGCTACTACAATGTGGACATGATGTCCTTATGATGTTATATTGACACATATTTTTTCAACATTAAAATAACCAACACAAAGATTAATTTATATGGCTATAATGACACAAAGATGACATGAACCTTGTAATAGAAAAGAAAAAAAAAATAGTGACATAAACACAAAGCCTGTGTTGCCATATCTATTCATTTTGAACTTAAAGTGAATAATGGGATCCCTCTCATTTCATTTTCACATAAACTCATGGCAAGAGCTTCTTGAAGTTGAGATTGATTTGTGAGGCAGTCAATAGTTGAAACTAATGAGAGATATGTGGGGAATCACTAGATTTATTAGGTCCAACACAATGTCTTTTCTCATTTGCCCCTTTGTTTAGATTTACATATTTGAGATGTGATTTGAAATGGAATCTGGGATGGGATTTGAGTTTCTATTACAACGAGATTTGATTTTATATTTGGAAGATGGGTAGGATGGTCTTTACCTTATAACCTTAGGGATTGAGATCCTATTTTACCCAACAACAAAAAAATTAGTGTTTAGGGATTACATACCTTCTTCCTCCTCTTATTCTTCTTATCATTATCTTCTTTTCCTTCTCCTTCTACTTCACCCTTTCTATTTCCCATTATCTTTCTCTCGCCCTCTTATTATTCTTCCTTCTTATTACCTCTCTCCCTCCTCCTTCCTCTTCTTCACCCTCCCTCCTCCCCCATGCCTAACCATTAAATGAGAAGTGGGGCTACTATTCTAATCTGCAAGCATAACGGGAGGCCCCTCCTCTGCCCCGCACCCACTATAATGTCATCACTGAAATGAATGGTAGTGTTTTTCCAATCTTCTAATGGTCAACTGCAGGGGAGAGGGGGTTAGGAAGGGTGGAAGAGAGCAAGTAGGACGTGTGGGTTGAGGGATGAAGGGTATGATTCCAAGAATCACTCCCCCGACCCTTCTTCTCTCATCACATTATGATCTTTGATTTTTTTCATATATATACATACTTTTTTAAAATTAAATTATATTTTATATTGTTTTTCTTCTTTTTTTCTTTTAATTCTTTTTATGAATTACTTACATTTTAATTATAATTAGTTTAAAATGTATATTATAATTAAAATATATTTATACGTTTTTAACTGGATTCTAACTATAATCTTTTCAAAAATAACTATAATGTTAATTATATTTTGCTTAGTAATTTTTTTAATATAATTATATTTTGCGATATATACCTTGAGTGGGCCTAATGGTTAAGAGCATGTGTTTCCTCCTAAGAGGTTATAAGTTTAGAAATAGAGGAGGTAGAGTATGTATTCCTTCATAGACTTAATAGTCAAATTGTTGCACAGAGATGGGTCCCTTGTCCCACAAACAAGGGGTCTCATACACCAATTTGGTGTCTAGCTTGGTTGTGACCTTAAAAATAAATAATAATAATAACTATCTATAATTATATAAAGAAATATTAAATATATTTTATAATTGGAATTTGGAAAAATTAATATATATAAAGATAATTCAATCTATATATTATAAATATATTTTCTCTCCTAAAATGAATTTTATAAAATATATATATAAGGGAATCTCCAATTGGGTTTTTTTGATAGTAAGTGGCATGTCAATTCTAACTACTACCACTATAACTATTTATGTGGACACTCTTTGCCTTCAACATTATGCCATAGAGATCTTTGTATTCATATCTACTTTTCATTTTCATAGGCTTGCCAATTAAAGTCCCCATAATTTTCCTTTAAAAATCTATACTAAAATAATTTAATTAAATTTAGAAACATATCATAAATTTAAATTTAACCAATTATTAAATAAATTTCATATTAGAAGACTTGTGAGAAGATTAATTATGCTAGATTTTAGGCTTTTGTGATCCATATTGTAAATTTGGTCGATGTTTCGAACCAATTAATGTGGTTCATCCTCAAGACAAAGGTGAAAAAATCCATTGATCCTAAAGAATAAATAGCAAAGATGCATGGAGTCCAGAATTAACCATTAAAAACTAGGTGTTAAAAATTAGTTTTTTTAATTAAAAATAATATTTTATTAAATTTTTAATTAAAAACTAGTTATTAAAACTAATCGTTATTTAGTTATATAAATATAAATTATTTATTAATAATATTGAATTATTATTTATATATTATCTATGAAATTATAATAACAAATTTATTCATAAAAAGATTATAGTTAATAAATCAATAAACATATTCTTATTAATTAATAATTAACCTATCATAAATAAATTATTAACAACTAAATAAATAATAATAATATATGAATATAATATTTAATAATTTTTGGTTATAAACTCAAAATTAGCCTGAGAATTAATTTATTAATAATAATAAACTATTATTTATTATTTCATATATATGAATTTTATACTAACATATTTATAAATAAAAACACAAGGGGTCAAAAAAAAACCAAGAAAAAGAGAATAATAAGGATAAATTAGAAATGAAATAGTCGAAATCCAACTCTTACTCAATTTTTATCCATATTCAAATATATTTTGAGATTATCCACACTTACTAATTAAAAACTACAAACATCAGAATAAAAAAATATAAAATAAGTAATCAAGAAATACTTCAACATATCTAATAATTATTATTTTTATTAAATATTAAAAACAAAAAAAACATCATCATATTCTAAATACTTAATAAAATATTGTTTATAAATTATAAAATAAAATATTTAATACACTATTATTAATAACTTACATAATGGGAAAAAATGATACTTTATTGATAAGCTTTATTCTAGATTGTGGTGGGATGTGAAATTTTAACACTAATGCATCAGAGCTACCCAAGCTTGACCATAAAATATAAAAAGTGTAAGTTGAATATTAAATATAAAAGACTTGGGTCAATGGTAATAAATGAGAGTTTGTACAAATATCATCAAAATATCATAAAGTTGAGAACTACTGTTCATCAAAATATTCATATATGCAATAAAGATGAGAACCACCACCCATGTGGTTGGTCAAACTTTTTCCTCTTCGTATATTTGAATATATTATTATTTGCATCATTGAGGATAAGATATAAGAAATGGATCAACGTTAAAATGATAAGAATTAAGATCACAATTATAAGGTTAAATAATAAAAGATATATAAATAAAGAAATAGATATAAAACATTAATGAAATAACCAACCAATTTAGATATGAGAGATTGATAATAATTTTTTTTATAAATAAATAACATTAAAATTAGTAAAAATGTTAAAAATTAATTTGATTTTAAATATTATCAAAAACATATATTTTATTAAATTAGAAAATATGATTTTATAGAATTAAATTATTAGTATAATTAATTTAGATTTATCTTAATTTTTTATTTATTAAGTTTGGAAGGATATATGTGTTTTTATTTTTTATAGAAATAATGCATATTGATAAAGATAGATTTAAATTGGTAGTATATATAAGAATATTATGGGTAAAAATTATGGGTAGTCAAAAACCTACACCGAGAAGAAACCATGAATGATAAATTTATTATTTACTTTTATTTTATTTTAATTATTAATTTATTTGATTATATTATATATGTGTGTGAGAGAGAGAGAATACAATGGACAAAATCCTGGAACCAAGAAACACTAATGATAAATTGATTGCTTACTCTCTATTTTATTTTAATTATTAATTCTATTTTTTATTTAATTTTTTTTTTGTAATATGACAGTCAAAATGTGTATTGGACAGGACAAGACATTTCAACATCTCTACCATACTGGGGTGGAGCGTTCCTCTCAACACAACAAAATTAAAACAAAATATTTATAAAGCATTTTCATTTTGAAACGAGTTATGGATTTTTGGCATACTCATGATAAGCCATTGTATTGACCCATGGGGTGGAGAGTTCCTCTCAACACAACAAAATTAAAACAAAATATTTATAAAGCATTTTCATTTTGAAACGAGTTATGGATTTTTGGCATACTCATGATAAGCCATTGTATTGACCCATGGTGTCGTAACAATGCTTATTTATAAGTTAATAATATCCATGGCAAAAGGGGGAGAATGTCCATGGTTATGAATCTTTTTATATTGTAAGTTTATTGTAAATATTAAGTTCATAATTTAGGCTTTTGTGATCCATAACTTAATTACTAAGAGTTTTTTCGAAGATGATCACATCAGAACTCATTTTCCTAAGCGTTTTGAAACATAAAGTGTGGTTCATCTTTAGGACAATATGAACCACACTAGATGGTTCCAAACAGGTAGACAAATGAATTCATGTGATCATCTCCGAAAAAAACTCTTAGTAATCAAGTATTAAGTTTTCATGGCTAAATGAATTCATGTGATCATCTCCGAAAAAAACTCTTAGTAATCAAGTATTAAGTTTTCATGGCTAATGAAATAAATCTATACATTTTTCCTTTTAGATTTAATTTAAAAAGAGTTATTAAATAATAAATAAATAAATATATATATTAATATATATATATATATAATATATATATATATATATTATATAATAATATAATTTTGATTTTGAAATGAGTTATGGTTTTTGGGCAATATGAACCACACTATATGGTTCGAACCATATAGTGTGGTTCATCTTGAGGACAATATGAACCACGCTAGATGGTTCCAAATAGGTAGACAAATGAATTCATGTGATCATCTCCTGAAAAACTCTTAATACTCAAGCATTAAGTTTTCATGGCTAATTAAATAAATCTATACATTTTTCCTTTTAGATTTAATTTAAAAAAAATGTTATTAAAACAATTAAAATAAAATATCTATAATATATTTTGATTTTGAAATGAGTTATGGTTTTTGGGCATCTCGTATTCATGATAAGCCATGGTATTGACCCATGGTATTGTATCAAAGCTTATTTATAAGTTAATAATATCCTTTCTATTGAGAAAAAAAAGAAGAAGAAGAAGTTAATAATATCCATGGTAAAATGAGATGAGTATCCATGGTTGTGAATCTTTTTATATTAAAAGTTTATTGTAAATATTAAGTTTTTATGTGCTTATTAATAAAATTTAAATATGGTTACATAATCATTTTACACCAATAAATCTCCCCCATACTTTTTTGTTTTAGAATAAATTTAAAAATGTTATAAAATTAAATTAAAATAAATATTTAAAAATCTTCACATACAATCTTTCTCTTACATTACAACTAACACCTACATATCTCCACTATACTGGGTTGTAGAGCACAATAAAAGAAAACTTTAAACTTTATAAATTTTTAGCTGAAAAATGAGAAAGAAGGGAATATACTAGTTTTAGTCAACTTAATTAAATATAAATTACAAATCAAAATAATTTGTTTCATTGAAGCAAAGAGGCTATGAAAAATAATCAAGCATAAAAGTAGATTAATTCATCTTAAGGTAAGTTTTAATGATCATAAATATGTCATAGTCACTAAAATTCCAAATCTAAAAGGGTCACGGATATTTATAATTGAAAGTTTCATACTAAAAGAAGTTGAATTAAGAAAGAAAGTTCAAAGGGTAAAATAAACTAGTTAGAAATGAAAATGAGTAACAAAACAAAACAAAAAAACAAAACAAATCAAAAACAAAACAAAACAAAAAACAAAACAAAACAAAAAACAAAAACAAAAAAACAAAAAAACAAAAAACAAAACAAAACAAAAACAAAAAACAAAAACAAAAACAAAAACAAACAAGATATCGAAAGGACAATAATAAATAAGAATTTGAGACACTCTAGATCTTCTTTTGGAACTATTGTGGTTTTCCATGGAGCAAAGGTCCCATGTAAGTTGGATCAAGAGTGAAATTGATATTATATTGCTTGTTGAAACTTAGTAGGATGAAGAATTCAAAGTCCTTAACTTAGAAGGATTTGTGTTATGGTTAGTTTATAACAAGAGATCCTATTGTGGAGGGGTTGGAGACATAGCCAATTAAATTAAAAAATAGCATTTCTCCTCATATTGGACTTTGCAAGAAATACCCTTTCAATCAATGCATGTGGATGAAATTTTCAAATATTAATGCTAAGAATATTTATATAGAAATATGTTATTTTAAACCTATTAATTCTACCTTTTATAAGAAACACAATCTTACTAAAAAATTGTCCTCGCAATGGTTTAGAACAAGATATTCAAGAACTGATAAATGAAGGAGATATCATTTGTATAGGCCATTTTGTCATATCTGGTCAATGGGCCTTAAAACAAGATCGTTCACATCCTTTGAACACTTTGTCATCCTCCCTACATAAATCCCTAAGCATGACTCTCTCATATCCCTGAGTTTCTTCCTGAAACTACTTCATTTCAGTGATTTTTAGGTCCAATGCACCCCGGTTCCTCAGAAACTCGTTGTCCGTTCCTGGGGTGAGTTGATCACCAGTAGGTTTCCCCTTGTTGGGGGTGCGTTTATTCTAGAAATTCGAGAAAAATAAAAAGAATCTCAAAGATTCCTCTTCCAAAAGCTTCCAGGAGTTGTAATAACTATTTACCTTGGATGAAAGTCTTGAATCCTATCATATCCCACCTTGGATTTTCCATCCATTATCCCTTGAACTCATCCTCCCATCAAGAATGGATATCAAGCCTAAATCGGTAAATGGATAAGAACTCTCAACTTACCATCCTCTTCTATATATTTGTAACCATCCACAAGCTAGGGGTTGGATTTTGGAGATAGATTCTACCCTCATGTCGTTGTTGTGAGACTCATTATTCCATGCATTAGGGTGACATAGAGGTACACTTTGTGGCAAGGAAGGACAAGTCAACTTGGAGGATCTCTTCTATAAGATCAACTCCTATATTTGGTTGTAACTCTCTCCATTTCTATTAATGCAAAGAGTTCTTTGTTTTCTTATATGTGATGTTATGATTTCATGTAATTCGATGCCATGTTGATTTATTGAACAAAATAATTAGATGATGCTACATATATGTCGTAGATCTTTACCTTGTGTTGTTTGATTATGTAGGTTCTAATTATAGTGATTGCATCTAGGAGGAGATGATGGAGGCAACTGCCCACCGGATGAAGGGTACCCAACATAAGGAGAATTGAATTGTTGAAGGTTTCCACTAACATAAGGACCAACCTATTGTTCAACTGTAGGTGTATGTGGAGGAGAAGGAGCATATTGTATAGTTCTCATTAGAGAATTTCCAGGTGGAATTCCAGAAGTCCAAGAACTAGATGTCGCACCAGAGAAGGTACTAGACAATGACTGATAACCAGGTGGGATGGACAAGCCACCATAGAGATGTGTCTCTGGTGATGTCGTAAATATGGATGAGGAAGCAACATTTTATGTCTCAGCCATAGTGGAGATAGGTTGGGAAACCATAGAGGATTCATTCATGGCTAATGATCCCAAATATGATTGTCGCAATAAACTCACGGGCGAATTGAAAGGAAGAGAATCGGATAAACGAACTTTAGATGGAGTTTGAAGAGGAGGGAAAGGATGATCCTGATAAATATGTAACCCTTTGAAATTAATAGGAGAGGAGGGACGAGGTTCTTCCTATGGGATGTATTCAATACTCACAAGACCGTATGGAAGGGGTTCACCATCGGGTCCAGGATATATAGTTTGTGGTTGTGTCTGAGACAAAGGAAGAGAAGAGGAAGGTCCTGAAGTAACAAGTGAATATGACTGAGGTACCTCAGGTTGAATAACCCTAGGCGATAAAGTATTAGATTAAATGATGCTAGGTTTGATGACCTTAGGAAACAAAGGTTCAAGTACCTTTTTTTTTATTGTGTCAAATTCATTGGCAATAGTAGATGTAATATCAAGCTCATAACTCAAAGGGAAGGATGATTCTGGTGGATCAATTTCAGAAGGAGGACCAAAAGTAGTTCCCGAAGTTCTTGATTCGGTAGTTTGTTTCTTCTTATGCTTCTAACGATGACTAGGAGTTGCCTCTTATGGAAGAAGAGGCTTATTTCTGTATGATTTCCTTTCCTCATAAGGGCAGGATTGTGGCCATCAACCAACTGATCATCTTTTCCTTTGATTCTCATGTTACAGGAAGTGTCCCTCTTGTAGGGGAAACTCTACACCCTTATCAACATGTCAGGGTTGGACTGCTTAAGGATTCCTCGCTTATGGGAACATTTTTTCTCCCTCCTCCTTTGCTTCTTGACAACTCACCTTTGGTTGCTTATATCAATATGATATCACCTTCTACTATTCCAACTAATCCATGGATTGTACCAAATGAAACTAACATCAATAGTTTTGGCAACCGAATGTCACTTAGCCCCATCGAGCTCGATTATGACTCCATATATTCAGGTTTTGCGACTTGTTCTGATTCCTCCTTTTCGATGAATTGGGTCGATCAATACTTGGATTATGACACATATTCTTATATGTTTTATCACACAGTCCCTACCAATGAGAGCATCATGGAAATCATGATGTCAGACAATGTGTCATGGGACAATCATCACCATCGTTCCTCCTTACCAGATTTCATTGAGGATAATCTCATCGACCTATATCTACCCAATATCGTCGAGTTTTCTACGAGTTATGTTTCTATTCACATAGTCGATTCTGAAAAGAACCTCTCGAATATCGAAGAGATGATACTTCTTGATATCTCTGTTAAACTGGGTATTGTCAAAAATCTACACATTGGTGCGTCTTGTTCTCCAGATGAGATTAAGACTTATAAAGCCCTATTTTAGGAGTTTTGATATGTCTTTGCCTGGAATTATGAAGAAATTCCAGTTATCGACCCAAATATAGTGGTGCATGAGAGTAAAACATATCATGATGCTAAACCAGTATGGAAGTGCCTCCACCTGCTCCATCCCCAGAAGGTTGTCACGAGAAAGGCTAAAGTTGAAAAAATTCTTCCTACTAGTTTCATCTACCCTGTTCCTTTGACTGATTGGGTGTCAAATGTATTTCATGTCACGAATAAGTAGGGTACAATCTGTGTATGTGTAGATTATCAAGATATAAATCGTGCTTATCCAAAATACAACTACCCGACCTTGTTCATCGACCAAATTGTTGATGATTGTGCTGGCTGTGAGATATATTTGTTCATGGATGGTTTCTCCAGCTATAATTAAATCAACATTCTCCCAACGGATCAACCTAAAACTGCATTTATTCGTCCCTAGGGTACATTTACCTATCGAAAACTCCATTTTGGTTTAAATAATGTTGGGGCTACGTTTGAACGAGAAATGGATTATGCTTTCAACGACATTAAACATATAATGCAACCTTATTTGGATGATCTCCTGTACCGCCCTAAACATCAGGCTTATCACCCAATGCATATTAGGGCCATTTTCTTATGGTGTAGACACTATAATATTTGACTTAATCCTCACAAATGTGTGTTCTACGTTAGTTCTAGCCGACTTCTTGGTTTTTTCATTTCAAAACATGAAATTCATATTGATCCTATGAAATTTCAAGCAATCATCGATATTCCTGCACCTTCTTCCCTTGTTCAGTGTCAATGACTCCAAGGGAAGGCTAACTTTTTGCGGAGGTTTGTCCCTAATTACGCCGATTTGACCAAAGGATTCACTCGCCTACCTAAAAAAGAGGTTCCCTTTCATTGGGACAATGCTACTCAAATGACATATGATGCCTTGAAAGATGTATTGGTTTAGGTGTTTATATTATATCCCCCTTATTACTAGCACGATTATTTCCTATATCTTGTTTTTTCCATTACTACTATAGCAATGGTATTGGTCTAGGAATATGATGTATGGATTGAACATCCCGTCTATTATTTGAGTCAAAATCTCAATGATACCGAAATCAAGTATACCAGTGTAGTAAAGTTGGCTTTGGTGGTCGTTTACGCCGTCCAAAGGTTCTGCCATTATATATTTCTCTCAAAAACTATATTTGTTTCAGATTGAAACCCTATGACATATATTTTGTCATATCAATTGCTGGGGAGGGAACACTTTAAATGGATCATTATCTTGTAGGAATTTTATTTGAAATTCATCAAATCCAAGTCAAAGAAATCCTTTGTTTTTATTGAGCTAATATGCGACCTTCCCTCTGCTGATTCTGAATCGACATATGAGGATTATATCCCAGATGAGTTTTTGTTTCTGATTTCATTATCTGACCCATGGTATAGAGACATCCTTATTTATCTTTAAACCCTGACTTTCCTATATGATACCTCTCGCTTTGAACAACGACATATTTGAGACCAAGCCAAAAATTACATCATTGTTGGTGACACCCTTTATCGCCATGGTATTGATACAGTTTTCCGAAGGTGCCTCACACATGAGGAGGCCGAGAAGGTCCTCAATGAATGCCACTCGGGGGAATGTGGCGGTCATTTGTTTGGTTATGCCACCACACAAAAGATCCTACGTGTTGGTTACTTTTGGCTTACCATATTTCGTGATTGTATTCTCGTTTTCCAAAAGTGTCATGCATGCCAGGTTTATGATCGTAAGACCCATGATACACCCGCTCCATTGCATCTTATTATCATCGTAGGTCCTTTTGCGAAATGGAGTATCAACTTCATGACATGTGTAACATCCATGCTGAAAAATCCATGTAATAAAAGTTAATAAAGGCAAAATAATAACCACAGTTACGGGAAACTTATTCCAAGATGAATGTTAGAAAAAACATCCAAGTGGGTGTTCATTTTGGTTATTTTTGCTAAAGGAAAATGGCAAAGGCAATGGAAAAGGATTTGGAAAGGGAAAATGGCATTAAGTGGAATTTTATTTATGAAAATAAAGGAAATTAGGAGAAAAGGAACATGAAAGGTCACAGGTTGCATGTGAGGAGGAAAATGAAGGAAAATAATGGAAATTGAAGAAAATAGAGGCCTCATTGATAAAAGGGATTATCAGTACTAGTTTATAGAATTTTTCAATTCAGTTTTGGAGTTCTCTCTCTATTGTCTCTCTCTCACACTCTTGAACACTTAGATTTTTGTTGGATCACTTCAACATTGGTTCAAGAAGGGAAACTAAGGCAAAGTGGAAGCAAAGATCAAGAAGAAGAGAAGTAACAATCAGCTACAACATGTTTACTTGTAGGTATAGACTTGCATGTGTGATTTCCTTGCTAGATTTGGCATGCATGGTTATGCATGTGTGTTCTTGGTTCTCTTTTTGTCATGGGCATGATTTTTTCCATGTGTGACAGTGTTCTTCAGCCTTGCCTTGCCATTTCCGGATAATCATAGTGTGATGGGGTTCTCATGTTTTGATTGAGTTGGATTTCCAAATGGATTCAAAATTGGATGAGGTGGATCTATGAATGAAAGAACACATGGACCAATGATCCCTAAACTAGACTGTGGATTGTGGTAAAGCCACTAGCTTAGTGACCCTTGAATTGAACCATGGGTTGCGGTAAAGCCAAGTATTGTGTGCCTCGGTGGGCCTAGGAATCCTCAACCGATGAATGGAAGAATATACGATAAATCATAGAGGTGGTTGCCCTTGATCAGGCCTAGGAATCCTTGTTGGTGAATGGTGGGATACACGGTAAAGCCTGGAGGGTGGTGTCTCGATTATGGCCTAGTGATCCCTGGATTGGATTGTGGATTGTGGTAAACCCTAGAGACTAGGAGACAAGAAAATTACTCAAGGTGTAGGTGGAGAAATCCAGTGGCATCCATGCTTTTTTATGGCCTAGTTGTCCAATGGGGGTTATGGTAATGCCTAGTATTATGTGTTTATTTTTTTGGCCTATTGATCCGTGAGGATTGTGATAAAGCCTAATTCTATTGATGAGGGTGAGGTGGTGTAGCCTCGGGAAGACCTGGTTGAGTTTTGGTTATGATTCCAACATTCATGCTTGGAATATGACACATGGGTGATTGGCTGAAAGAAATATTTGGTTTAGCCAATCTATGGTCGAGTGGTCCGTGGAAGTCCCAAACCTAGTTGGCTTATTCATTCATTAATAAGAGTTCCTTCTCCTTGGTATTTCATGTGTAAATGTATTGGTTCATATGTGGTATTTATGGTTGTTGTATCCTTTTTTTTATATTGGTTATATGCTAGTTATGAGCATGTTTTATGACATTTATGATGTATGAATCTCATCATGTTTTGGTTAATAAATGAATGAACAATGGGTATATGACCTAGTAGATGATAATGCAACTAATGTGATAAGGAATCAATTATTCCTTACAAATATTAGATAAGTATGAGACCCCTATGCTCAGATATGCTATTATGACCTGTAGATTACATGTTCATGATGTATTCGATGAAATGTTTGTCATGGTTAGGCTTGTTTAGGTCAATTCATTGATCAAGTTTTGTGTTAAAGGATTTGTATTGGTGTCATTTATTATCTTGGAAAGTATCATCAAGTTCTGAGCAGTGGTTTGGAGGCTACCCCTGAAAAAATGGATTAAATCTCACAGTCTTTGGCACGGAACTGGCTAAAAAAGTCTGTAGTATCTCCCTTGCAGGCATTGTGGGAGTGAATGGAGGGTCCCAGTCACATGCATGCCCATGTCTTAGGAGAAAATAGGGGTTTAATTCATTGAAATGTTAGGTTAACTCAGGGGTTGGGCAAGTGGAGCAGTGGATTAGCTCATGGGGTTCCTGTAGCACCTAAGGGAGGTCTGTGAAGTCTTGGTTCATTGGTTCCACTTCCTTAACTGCACTTAGGGAGTGGAATCATATCATAGTAACTTTTCATCACATGTTTACCCTGGTGGACCGGTTAGCCTAGGTAAATGTGGGAGGAGGGCGTTACAACATGTAACTCTCAATCAGTTGGGTGGCATGGCTATATCATTGTAGCGGTAGATTATTTTACTAAATGGGAAGAGACGATGCCTACATTTAACAAGATTGGCCGAACATCTATATATTTTTTCTTCAATCATGTGATCACACAATTTAGTGTTCTGCAAGCCATATTCACGGATCACGGGAAACACTTTTGCAATCACATGATGTCCGAACTCACTACCAAGCTAGGAATCTCTCATGAAAGTTCCACTCCGTACTACCATCAGGATAATGGAAAAGTTGAGGCCATTAACAAAGTTCTCAAAACAATACTTTAGCATATGATAGGGGTCCATCAATCGGATTGGCATTTGATTCTTTATGATTCTTTGTGGGCATACTGAACCTCTATTAGTACTGCTACTAGATTCACGCCTTTCCAATTGGTTTATGTTCTAGAAGAAATCCTTCCAATTGAATGTGAGATTCCATCACTAAAACTAGTTGTAAAACTTATTCCTTCCACTTCTATAGAAGAGGAACGCCTCTTACTTCTGACCCATTTAGATGAGACTTTGTGAGATGTTTCCATGGTTAATGAAGCCTATAAGAAAAGTTTCAAGGCGCAATATGACAAAAGTGTCAGGCCTCGTGTCTTCTCAAAAGGATACCTTTTCCTTCTATATGATCAAGAGTTTGATAAATTATGACCAGGAAAGTTCCAACCTATATGGCTAGGTCCATATATTTTCAAGTGTGTTCTTGCTAAAGGGGCCTATTAGCTAGTCAATTTTGATGGAATTCCGTTGGCACAACCTAGAAATGGGTTCTACCTTAAGAAATACTATGCTTGATCTTATGTGTAGTACATTGTGTACATACTGTACATAGGTGTGTTGATTGTGTTTGTAGTGTTTCTCTTCAGGGTTTCCTACGATTTATGTTGATCTCATTTACGTTTGGTTTGCAGATGTCGGCATTCCTTGAAACGTATGTTGGTTATGCTAATGGTGCTAGTCGTAGTAATCAGAACCTATCCTCTGCAACCTGGGTTATCTTTTCTCCAAATGGTGAGTTAGTGAGTTTACGAGGGATTTGTATTGGTCACTCTACCCAGAATATCATTGAGTATAATGTAGTGGTTGAGATATTGTATGATGCTATTTCACATGGTATCCGTCGTTTAGTCATTAGACTTGACTCACAACTTGTGGTACTACAACTGACTAATGTTTATTTGGTTAGAAGTTCCACCATCCTTCACATGTTCTTAAGGAATTAACCTTCTAGAAAGAAACTTTGATTTCATCCAATATCAACATATTTCTAGAAATCTAAATACATTGACAGATGCGCTAGCTAATCATGTTTTAGGTAGACATTTGCAACGAATGTAAATAAGTTTCAATACACATCACTTCCATTGAAAGAAATAATAAGAACAAAAAAAAACTAAAGATATATATATCTATATATTATATATTATATATATATATATATAATATATATATAATATATATATATATATATATATATATATATATATATATATAGATATATATATATATATATATATATATATAAAGTTTAGTTTTACAAAATTTGTTCTTGAGACACATATGGCCACACGACCCATATCAAAAACTACATGCAAATATGGCTATGAGCCTCCTAGTAGACTAATCATAGTGATCATAATAACATGCAACTGCAAGAGCTATATTGCGCAGTAATCGACTGATATGGCTTGAAACTCTGATAGTGTGTTGTTGAAGTCGCATACGAATCTAGTCGATCACGGTCTCATCTATCCCATGTGTCAACCCATCCATGTGGTGCTCCACCTCTGCTAGCCTGGGTCTAAGATACATTGATATCTTGTAGTGCATCCCGTCCTACTACATCAATCTCTACTGGTGCTACTTCTTGTTGTGGATCTCCTGCACGCCAGAGATATGAAGCACCTATAGGTCGAACGAGCCCAATATCTGCATGAAAGAATCAATAGTTTAGTCTCGGAAACATCAAAACACAAAATTATAAAACTTAAAAAACTCAAAATGGTTGAAATATCTTACCTGTAGCATCCCATTTCTCACCCTCAAGAAGCATGAGCTCATGGCCACCACGAAAATCCATCCTTGCATAAGGATAATAAACAAGCTATTATCTTCAACAATTTCTTCAACCCTAATCCTTTATGGTACATTAAGACCTTGTTTTAGCTATCAAATACACAAGAAACTCCAAAGATTTGGTCGCTAATTTGTTTGAATCCAAATTGATCAAGTTATGTAGTTCTCAAGATCTAACAATTTGCACTAGTCTAATGAAGTAGCTAAAATCCAACTAGATGACTTACAGTCATAGGCTCGGTAGTAGTGTTGTGGACTATATGAAATCTAATATCCCCATTACAACCAAACAATGAATTTTGATATATGAAACAACCTTAAGCCTAACTTAGATCATAATTTTTAACTCTAACTCTAAACCTTGTCATGCACAAAATCCCTATAAAAGAGATAACCAAAAGCACTTGATCTTCAACAAAAATAAAATTGATCCTTCTCTAAAGGGTTTAAATAATGAATTGAGTATCATATCAATTAACAAAATATTGAATACATTTATCATAAGTTTACAATAAACCTATCCATTTCCATTAATAAGTTATCTTCTGAGGTGTTGGGTAAAAAATAAAATAAAACAACTAGCCCTTGGTATGATAAAGAGTGCAAGATTGATAAAAATTCCATTAGGGATGCTTCTAGTGAGTCCTTAAAAACCAACATGACAAATAGATTCAAAGCCCCAATTAAAAGGAAATCGATATTATATAAGTAGAAATCATATGAATCTTTTACAACTCTTTAAGCCAGATCCTAAGAAATTTTGGAAGCAAATTCTAGCTTGGAAAATTAAATGACACGTCATTATTCATTTGGGAGACTAGAATTACTACCTTATAAATATTTATAAATCCCCTAATGTCATGGACAACATTTAAATCCCTTTCACAAAGGAAGAAGGGTTTTCTTTAAAAGAGGCATAGTTTGGGTTTAAGCAGTTCACATAAGGAAAACTAAGGACATTAAAGGTTATTAAGAAAAAATACTAAAAATTAAAGGGCATATTCTCATCCCTTACATTCATAAGCTCTTCAATTTAGAAATTAAGAAAAGGTTATGTAAACCCTAGACTCAAAACCTTATTGTTTTATTTTTTAATATTAGTATACAAACAATTTGCCTATTTATAGGGCCATTATGATTAATCATCCTTTGACCAATTTAAATGAAATTATTTTTGGAAAAAAAAAATTGGTGTATGGCTAGAAAGCCACAAAAAAATAGTTAAAGAACAAGTGTAGTATACCTAGGGGGGATAATATGGGGTGCAGAGGGAGGTACCCAAGGGAATAATGTAATAATGGGATGGGCCATAGTAATAAATAAGGTGGTTAACCTGTATCATGTAAGAGACCACAAGTAGTTAACAATAATGTAATAAGCACATGGCATTAGATAGATGGTATTAAGGGAACCATGGTAATGTCCCATGGTATTGTATGTATGAGGCCTATATAGAAGCTAGAGACTCCCCATTGAGAGATGTCAAGGAATATTGTATGAATAGGCATATGGCTTGTGGAGTGTTCTCCTTTCTTAAGGAGTGAATGTATGGTGTGGCCCCACCTTAAGGGTTTGATCAATAAAGAAGCATTTCTATCTATTTATATCTGGTTATTTCGAGGGTATATTTGTATTATCTTATATTTTCATATCAAATCTATAACAAGTGGTATCATAGCACTTTCTTGGGCAAAGTGGAGATTTTTATTTATTTATTTTTTTTGCAGAGACTTTTTGGGGCGGCGAGTTTGTTGATCATATCTATACATTTTGGTGCAAAATTTGCAAAATATAATCGCAGATCTGGATTTTTTGTGAAGAAATACCCAAGTTCAAAAAAAAAATCGGCCGAATCAGAATTTGAATGAGGGAGATATTACTGATTTGAAAATTAGTTGGGTTGCAGACATTTTTTAGGGTGACGAGTTTGCGGAGCAGATCTGTACGTTCTGGTGCAAAATCTGCAGAATCTAATTGTAGATCTGGATTGTTTGTGAAAAATACCCAAGTTCAAAAAAATAACCAGTCGAATCGGAATCCGGATGAGCGAGATATCACTGATTTAAAATCAGCTCTTTTTTCAGAATTTTTTTGTGACGGCGGGACAATTGCAGCGTGGATCTAAAATTTCAATGCCTAGATCGGGATTTCTACCACATGGCAAGATGCAGAATGGTTGCTCCATTTCCGAAAATAGGTCATAATAGGGATTCTGAGAAATATTAACGAAATTGTGGCCATTTTAAATTTTCGCCAAGTAGGCGATTTGTTTTCAAAAACCCTCTTCATGGCTTATAATAGTAAGTTTTTTATAGGAAAAATGATGGGTCTTCTATTGAAAATTTTATAGCATGTAATAAGTTTGACTTCCCCTGGTGTTGGAAGGACAAAATAGGGTATTATTTGAAAGATGAGGCTGCTATATGGTGGAAATCACTTGACAGTAAGATTCTGAAGTTATGTCGTGCTGACGAAATTGAAGAACTACTTTTGGACAAATGGTCTCATACTAGAAAGGAGGAAACCAAAACACCTAGCAAAGATTTTATTTTTGCAGGAAAGAAGGAAACCAAGAAACCTAAAGGGTTATTTTCTGCTGGTATCTCCTTATTGCAGGTTCATGGATTGATTCAGAAGGAGAAGATCATTGTGTCTATAAATCCTAGTTGGAAGCATAATTTTACCAATGTTAATTTGGAAAAAAAGCTGCAAGTTCCAGCAAAACACATGGAAAACACACAGGTTGATAATGAGGATGTTCAAGTTTATAAAGATTTGAAGATTTCTATGGACAAGCATGTGTTGCATTGTGACTTTTATACTTTAGATATGGATAACATGGATGTTGTTTTGGGATCTCCTTGGATGGAATCTGTGGGTACTGTCAATATTAATGTGCAGAAGAAATTCCTGAAGCTCTGGTATAAAAGAAAGAAAATTACAATGCAGAATATTTCCATTAAGACCCAAGCAGAGACTATGGAGGCAGAAGCACAAAGCTCTAATGACACTTACACATCATATGATGAGCATTTGATGGTCGATAATCAAACACAAACATCAAACCAAGTACCAGAAAAACAGGTAGTGTCCAAGGAGGCTGAAGCAAAAAAGGTTACATGTATAGATACATCAGATGAGGACTCAGTGGTTGAAGTAATATTGCAAGTAAGAAACAACAACAGGCACCACAACATGTACTAGATACCAATCAGGCTCCATTAGGTGGTAAATTAAAGAAAGCTACACCGTTGGTTAATACTTCAGCATATCACCACCCACATCACCCTGCAAGAAAACAACCAACAAGATGGCAACGAATTAGCCACAAAGACAAAAACCCCCGCATGACAGATAGAGAGGAGCGAAAATCCACCTACTACACATCAACACAGAAGAGACGGCAAGGTCAACTTCCATCTCAAGCGAGCGAGGCACCAGCTAGATCGAGGGTTCACCTTTCTCTTGGATGGCTAGATGTACGTGCATGGTACCAGTGGACTACTCTTTTGAGTAGATCTTATTATTTGTGTTCTTCGTATGTTTCGGGGACGAAACATGTTAAGAGGGGTGGAATGTAGTATACCTAGGGGGGATAATATGGGGTACAGAGGGAGGTACCCAAGGGAATAATGTAATAATGGGATGGGCCATAGTAATAAATAAGGTGGTTAACCCGTATCATGTAAGGAACCATAAGTAGTTAACAATAATGTAATAAGCCCATGCTATTAGATAGATGGTATTGAGGGAACCATGGTAATGACCCATGGTATTGTATGTATGAGGCCTATATAGAGGCTAGAGACTCCCCATTGAGATGTCAAGGAATATTGTATGAACAAGCATATGGCTTGTGGAGTGTTCTCCTTCCTTAAGGAGTGAATGTATGGTGTGGCCCTACCTTAAGGGTTTGATCAATAAAGAAGCATTTCTATCTATTTCTATCTGGTTATTTCGAGGGTATATTTGTATTGTCTTATATTTTCATATCAGATCTATAACAAGTGGTAGCAGAGCACTTTCTTGGACAAAGTGGAGATTTTTTTTTGCAGAAACTTTTTGGGGCGGCAAGTTTGTTGATCAGATTTATACATTTTGGTGCAAAATCTACAAAATCTAATTGCATATCTGGATTGTTTGTGAAAAAATACCCAAGTTCAAAAAAAAAATTGGCCGAATCGGAGTCTGAATGAGGGAGATATTACTAATTTAAAAATCAGTTGGGTTGCAGACATTTTTCCTGGCGGTGAGTTTGCAGAGTAGATCTGTATGTTCTGGTGCAAAATATGCAGAATCTAATTGCAGATATGGATTGTTTGTACAAAAATACCCAAGTTCAAAAAAATAACCAGTCGAATCAGAATTCGGATGAGCGAGATATCTCTGATTTAAAATCAGCTCTTTTTTCAGAATTTTTTTGTGACAGCAGGACAGTTGCAGTGCAGATCTGAAATTATAGTGCCTAGATCGAGATTTCTACCACATGGCAAGATGCAGTTTGGTTGTTCCATTTCCGAAAACAGGTCATAATAGGGATTCTGAGCAATATTGACGGAATTGTGGCCATTTCAAATTTTCTCCAAATAAGCGATTTGTTTTCAAAAACCCTCTTCATGGCTTATAACAGTAAGTTTTTTACAGGAAAAAATGATGGGTCTTCTATTGAAAATTTTATAGCATGTAATAAGTTTGACTTCCTAGGGTGTTGGAAGGACAAAATAGGGTATTATTTGAAAGATGAGGCTGCTATATGGTGGAAATCACTTGACAGTGAGATTCTGAAGTTATGTCGTGCTGACGAAATTGAAGAACTACTTTTGGACAAATGGTCTCATACTAGAAAGGAGGAAACCAAAACACCTAGCAAAGATTTTATTTTTGCAGGAAAGAAGGAAACCAAGAAACCTAAAGGGTTATTTTCTGCTGGTATCTCCTTATTGCAGGTTCATGGATTGATTCAGAAGGAAAAGATAATTGTGTCTATAAATCCTAGTTGCAAGCATAATTTTATCAATGTTAATTTGGAAAAAAAATGCAAGTTCCAGCAAAACACATTGAAAACACACAAGTTGATAATGAGGATGTTCAAGTTTATAAAGATTTAAAGATTTCTATGGACAAGTATGTGTTGCATTGTGACTTTTATACTTTAGATATGGATAACATGGATGTTGTTTTGGGATATCCTTGGATGGAATCTGTGGGTACTATCAATATTAATGTGCAAAAGAAATTCCTGAAGCTCTGGTATAAAAGGAAGAAAATTACAATGCAAGATATTTCCATTAAGACCCAAGTAGAGACTATGGAGGCAGAAGCACAAAGCTCTAATGACACTTACACATCATATGATGAGCGTTTGATGGTCGACAATCAAACACAAACATCAAGCCAAGTACCAGAAAAACAGGTAGTGTCCAAGGAGGCTGAAGCAAAAAAGATTACAGGTATAGATACATCAGATGAGGACTCAGTGGTTGAAGTAATATTGGAAGATATGAAACAACAACAGGCACCACAACATGTACTAGATACCAATCAGGCTCCATTAGGTGGTGAATTAAAGAAAGCTACACCGTTGGTTAATATTTCAGCATATCACCACCCACATCACCCCGCAAGAAAACAATTAACAAGATGGCAGCGAATTAGCCACAAGGACAACAAAACCGGCATGACAGATAGAGAGGAGCGAAGATCCACCTACTACACATTAACACAGAAGAGACGTCAGGGTCAACTTCCATCTCAAGCGCACTGGTAAAGAGTAAATGGTAGTAGTAAGAATAGCTGCTTTAGTTGTTATTAGTTGTATTTGCCCAGCTCTGTTTCATGTTTGTAAGTATTCCTGCAATGAAAGAGGTAGTTGTTAGCACCCTACTCTACCTGTCAATGTGGATGGAGGAGTGTACCTTTGTAGCTGTTATGTCTAAGTGTACCTATGCTGCGGGTATTTCCTAAATAGGAGTTTCAGCGTTGCCATAGCATATGTTCTAGCTTATTCTTCAACTGCCAATGGAATAAGACAGGAGATTTTGCTGGCAGGCACCAGCTAGATTGAGGGTTTACCTTTCTCTTGGATGGCTAGATGCACATGCATGGTACCAGTGGACTACCCTTTTGAGTAGATCTTATTATTTGTGTTCTTCGTATGTTTCGGGGATGAAACATGTTAAGGGGGGTGGAATGTAGTATACCTAGGGGGATAATATGGGGTACAGAGGGAGGTACCCAAGGGAATAATGTAATAATGGGATGGCTCATCGTAATAAATAAGGTGGTTAACCCGTATCATGTAAGGGACCACAAGTAGTTAACTATAATATAATAAGCCCATGGTATTAGATAGATGGTACTGAGGGAACCATGGTAATGACCCATGGTATTGTATGTATGAAGCTTATATAGAGGCTAGAGACTCCCCATTGAGAGATGTCAAGGAATATTGTATGAACAAGCATATGGCTTGTGGAGTGTTCTCCTTCCTTAAGGAGTGAATGTATGGTGTGGCCCTACCTTAAGGGTTCTATCTATTTCTATCTGGTTTTTTCGTGGGTATATTTGTATTGTCTTATATTTTCATATCATATCTATAAAAACAAGTGAAATTTAAGAATTTCCATTCAACTATATACCACCTTATTATATTTAGGATCATTGTGGAGGACTGTTAAGACAATCAAAATGATCTCCTATGTTACTCCATTGGCTTTAAAAAAGCAGTCGACAGGGTTCCTAGAACTAACCTCTAAAAATAGAATAGAGGAGCTAACAGTTCCTTTCGAGTTGAAAGTTAATGTAATACATTGTATTAGAATGTTATTTCCAAGATTAGTAACATTGAGTGTTGGTCGAAGAAATTAATTATAATAGAGGAATTAAGCACGGTTTTGTCCCACCCCTTACCATTTATGGCATACATCAAAAAGTTAGAGGGTTGCTTGGAAGAAGCACGATGCGATGACACATATTTTGCTAGAATAGTCATCATCCTTATTCTTTACGTTGAAGATATTGTTCTTATGATGAGGAATTTGTTTGAACTTGATAAGCAACTAAATATTCTCAAGAACTTTTGCTCTAGTATGGATATGAATTTTAACATTAACAAGACAAAGGTCACGATAACCAAATCCATAAAATTCCCTTATGCTAATTTCATGTATGACAATAATGAATTGGAGGAAGTGATTTTATTCAAATATCTTGGAATCAATCACCATCACAAGATTGAATGTAACTATATCATTTAGAGAAAATGAAGAGTGGAAAATTTTATTATAGACTTGAAAAAAGTTCTATATAGATAGACATTTGGTTTTGGGATAAAAAGAAACTCCTCTTTGAGACTCTCGTCACTCCATTATCTTATTTGGTTGTGAAGTTTGGGGCTGCATCAACTGTAGAGAATTGTGGATAAAGTTAGAACAAATCCAAATTATTTTATAACTTATAACCTTAAAATTGAAAGCAATACACCGGTTATATTTTCATCATAGAAGTGAATCTTTCCCCCATTGAAAATATGGCTGTGACTAGGTACTTAATCTACAAGAATAAGATGAACAACATAGAATATAAGAGCTGTTTTTATGTTCGCTTCAAAATCCAATTAAAACCACTTATGATTCAAGTGGATTGACACAAAGATGCCACATATAGGCTAAATCATTGTTCTGGTGAGGAACGTATTATTTTGTAGAATAAAAATAATATTAAAAGATTTAATACATTAAATTTAATGAGAAATTGTGGTGGAATAAAGAATTAGAGAATAATAGAAATTTGAAATACTACAACGACATTATCAACCTTGATCTAGAATATTAACGACATCTCTTTATTTCAACTAAAATACAAGAAAAAACAACATTGATAAATCAAGAGCAAAGTCTCATAAGCTCCACAATGAAAGAGGGCATAGACAATTCCTAAACTTTTGTGGATCAAAAGAAATTATCATGAGAAACATTTTCTCTTGAAGTGTCCTACATATATGCACATTAATAGATCTCAATTTCAAAATATTTGTTGTCTCCTCATGGGATCACTGAGTGGTTGGCAAAATAAGATGTTATCCCCTCCACCTAGTTGCAAATTCCATGGGGGCATCTTTGGCCCCTTCTAATAAGACTCAAGGAGTAGGCTTCCCCCACCCTCATATACATCGTTAATATACCATCTCTAACAAATAACAACCTTGTTAAAAAGTATTAAATGTTGGGTGAAGTTGTGTATATATTATTGGATGCTCAAGAAGTAGGCTCCCCACCCTCATGTAAATCATTAATATATCATCTCTAACCAATAACCACCTTGTTAAATAGTACTAAATGTTGTGTGAAGTTGTGTATATATAATTGGATTTTAAGCAATTAAATTTTAACAACATATACACAATCATATGTAACATTTAATATTATTTAACAAGATGATTATCATTCTAGCCTTCACTCAATACTTTTTTTGTTTATAAAACTTTCTCTTTTGTCCCATACCATTCAGTCTATTTATTATAATTTAGCTAAACTATTAACCATTTAATAATAGTTAATTTTTGGAAATTCTTTTAATTTATTAAAAATGAATTATATATAATATAATAAATATATATAATATATATATAAAATTCAAACTTTGATTTAATTTATAAAAAATAAATAAAATTAAAATCTATACAGTTCAAAAGCTTTATCAATGGAAGGAATTACTTCTATATTATTTTTCTCATAATTTCTTATTAATTTATTCATTTATTCCGTTATGTATTTCTTTGGCTTTCAAATTTTGTTGACCCTCCATCCCAAGACTGTTGGTAATTTTTAAAATTTTAATAATTATTAATATTTTCGCTCTAGTGATCTTTATGGCAATCTTTCATTATTTAATACCTATCTGCTTTCTACCTTTATGGCAATCTTTCATTATTTAATACCTATCTGCTTTCTAGTCCTTGAAGATGGGTGGAGTCTCCACTGGAAACATCAGACAAGGATGGGTGGACATGATCTAGTCCCTGGAGATGGGTGGAGTGTCCACTAGAAACGTGAGACAAGGATGGGTGGACATGATCTAGTCCCTTAATATGGGTAGAGTGTCCCACTTGAAACAATCTAAACAGAAGAACATGAAAAAACTTCTAACAGATTCAATCAAAACTCAAGCAAAATAATTGTAGATAATTAAATATTAATATTTAATAATATAAATATAATAATATACCATGTTTAAAATATTGCAATTCAAATCTGACCCCATATATATAATTACATATTATGTAACATGATAATTATTTATCTCCATATTAATATTATGTAACAAATAATTATTATCTCCATACAGTCATTACTATCGAATTTAACCATAATAAATTAAATATTTACTTCATAGCCTGCACTCCATATAGGCCCTTAGGCACTCCATAAGGTAGGCCATGAAGCAGGGAAAGCTAGGCCTAACCAATAATAAATAATAAATACAGTTTGTACAAATATCAAATTCATCTGCAACCTCACATAAAATTAAAAAAAGAAAAGAAACGGAACAAGTGAAATATGACTCGAATTACACCAAGTGGTTGGTCAAACTTTTTTCTCTCGGATATTTAATCCGAGTTATTTGAACTCTTTTCTCTTTAAAATATTTAAATATATTATATTAATTACAAACTTAGAAATATCATTAAGAAGAAATTCTTTATTTTTAATATAAATTATAATTACAAACTTTCGAAATATATAAAGAATAAATTCTACTTTACACGGAAGAATGTTAAGAAAAAATTATTTTATAATTAAATTAGGACACACCATCCGATTTTGACCAGCATTAATTCTTTTTACCGCACAAATTTTAGAATTTCAATCAATAAGAAATCAGATCAGAATTAAATTAGGACACATCAGCCGATTTTGACCCGCATTAATTCCTTTTAATGCACAAATTTTAGAATTTCAACCAATAAGAAATCAGATTGGAGAATGTTATCAAGGTTTTGACCATCATTATAATTTTATTTTTTTTTATTCAAAACACTGCGTACAAGGAAGGGAGAGCATATAAAGAATTTATAAATAATAAAGATTGTTTTTGGTTGGTGTATTATAGTTAGATGGTTTAGGTATTTTATGTGGTATTTTAAAGTGCGATGGTTTATTAATATTGT
>APFE030302342.1:48994-183707 GCA_000404065.3 Pinus taeda
TATATTTTTTTTTCAGGAGAAAAAAATCGGAATAATTATATTGAGTTCATATAATTACAAAATGGTTCTCATCATGGAGTATATATGTTGTCAGAATAACATAGCTGTAAATGTATATGAGAATATATGCTGAGTATGAGGAAAATATCAAGTGAAAAACTGTGAAAAGATATTATGTTCCAATATATGTAGTGTATTTGTTATATACTTTGGAGATTTTCTAGATATATTTTTGAAATTATAATTTTGAATCGTGAATTTTCCATAATTAAAATATCTAATAAATTTTTAGGGCATTGAATCTATATATGGAATCAAAAACATATTTAAAAAAATAAAATATCAAAATTTAACATGATTTTTTTTATTGGATTCAAAGTCAAAAACTCCAAAATTCCTTAATAAACTAAAAAAAAGTTACAAATCAAAAATTGAGAATAACTATTATATTAAAAGACATTGTGGTAAAGCTCAGTTTAGATAGTTGATTTACATAAGCAAGCTGAAACCATTGGACGTGGTGTGAATGAAGCATGTATCAATAACCATCTTCGAAATTATGACCTTAAATTTTTTGAATAAAATGCAACAAATTATATCTACAATATTCCACTTGTACGGGCACCAATACTTAACAAAAGCCAAAATTTACAAAGCATCAACATGTTACATTAAACCATGAGGAGTTATACTTTAGCTTTGATTTATGGGTCACCTAGTGAAGCATTAAGGAAGAGGGACATGCCCCTTTTGTCATTGCCACACACCAATACTTAACAAAAGCCAAAATTTACAAAGCATCAACATGTTACATTAAACCATGAGGAATTATACTTTAGCTTTGATTTATGGGTCACCTAGTGAAGCATTAACGAAGAGGGACATGCCCCTTTTGCCATTGCCACCAAAGTTCACATTGATTTAGCCTTGACCCCAAACTAGCCATGTGATTAGACTTGGAGTTGTTTCATATAAGAAATTTTGGGGATGGACTAATACAACTGATAAATCCTCTGGAAAATCTAACCTAACTTTATATATGAGGGGAGAGATCTTTCATATAAATAGTTAATTATATTTAAAGAATTACCTAAAGCATTCACATCCTAAATTCCCAAATTCACAATTTGCCTCAAACCCTTATATAAAATATAGGTTTTAACAATATTAAGCAAAGTCTTTTGGTAGAAATCACATAAGAGAAATTTTTGGCCTACGGTTTCGACTCAACAAGTGTGGTTCATCGTCAAGACCAGATGAAGAGGCAGACCATGACAAAGGCTTCAATAGAGAGCAATGTAGAGACATAATTTCAAGAAACGGCTACATTTGAACAATAATATTTAAATTATGATATTAATTTATTAATATATTAAAAACAAATATTTGACTATATTAAACGGCTAATTTTTGAAAAAAATATTTAAATAATAATATTATTTCATTAATTTATTAAAATATTAATAAGTAACGACTATTAGAAATGTGACCTAAACCCCAAACATAATCAGCTTTTTTCTTAATTCTCGAGGACAAAATAATAATTTTGATAATTAAAATATTTTTTTTTATGAAAATTAATTTACTATTTTGACATGGTTCTTTTAATGATTTAATTTTTTCCCATCAATATAATTAATATGTTATAGAACCATGTATGTGAGGTGGCAATATTTTATTTCGTTTAATAAATATAATAAAACTCTAACGAGAATCCCTGGAGCAAGAGACACGTCATACATATTAATTTTTTAAAATATGACGTGGCAAACCTGCAAATTCAAGAAAGAGGGCTCCATAGGACCAGGGATTTGTTCGATATACGTCTAGTGTTTATGTTTGGATAGGCGTTAGGATCCCCACGCTTCACGCAAACGCTTAAAACACACCATTAATCAAATATTATCAAAATGCCGTTGTGAGTTTTGCTCTTTGTGAATTCCTTAGAAATTACTCGTCAACGGCCGATGTACACGTCATCAGTCTCAGGTGACATTAGACCGTCAGATCAACGTGACTTGCACGATGTTTAGATGAACTTTATTGCGTTTGAGGCATTTAAGACCTTTTGAGAACACCTGGGGTGTGACGGAGACGGTGGGCCCGACTGATAGTTAACGTGAATTTATAACAGACAGTTTTGCCGTCAGCATAACGGGGCCGCCTGGCCGTGGAAACAGCCTGAAAAACGGATGAACGAATGAAGAAATTCGATTCTCTTACAATCGACGCACCCGTTAGCTGCACGGTTGCTCCAAATATAACTGTTCGAGGGACCGCCGAAGCATGTATTCCGGCCAAGTCTGGAGGAGAAGTTAGGGAGAAATTTGTGGGGATTCGATTGCACTGCTATTAATGTGTCTGGGATCAGTCGGGTGGTAAACGGATGGAGGATGGGGACAGCGTCAATTTTGGGACAATCCCCACTAATTATATAATGGTTTTGGTGGATCGAAGTGGTTAAGAAAGTGAACAGTCTCATTCTTCAAAAAGGGAAACGAACCAGTAACAAGAAGCATGCAGAAACTCTAATGTTGGAATGGGATTTTTTTGATTTGATAATTCTGAATGCTGAAACTTAATTTTATGTGTTTACTCGTCTTCCATGTCTTTACCCTGTTTTGGAAAGTTCGTACTGTACTGCTTCCTGAAGCATGTTTTGATGATTGGGATTCAGATAAGAAACATGATTATAGTTTAAAAGGTTTGTACTGGTTCTTTAAGTATTTTTTATCATTAGGATTGAGACTCGGCTTGCTTACTATTTCGCTTATAGAGGGATCATCGCCATAATTGATATAGTTAACCATTTGTTCATATCTGATCAATGAAATTCACTCGCCTGGTAATTTGATCATAGCATATCAATTTGATACACCCATTCACTTGCTTATAATTTTTACCCTCATAGCAATCTCAGACCTGGCAGATCACCTTTCACCATATTAATAAACCCTTTAGTTTCGGACATCAGAATAATCTCATTAGAAGTCCAAAAGTTCACCATGTTTGTTGGAAGAGCAGGTGGGATCCTGTAGCGCCATGCTCATCACTCATCCGTAGCTGTACAGAAGAGGACGTTTAATTATGGTGAAAAAGTGGGACAGGATTTTGTGTTTTGCTCGCAACAGTCATTAAGTGATGAAACCATTGGAAATCTGTCATGCTAGTGCATGCGTATTTGAGGGCTGAGACTTTCTTGATTCTTTTTATGTCTATGGGAGTGATATGAAGGCTTAGAGTTGGCTCTGAACAAGGGCTTAGAATTGGCTGTGAGTAGCTGATTACTGGTCAAATTTTTTTTCCATGAGGATGGCAGTGGAGTGGAGAAAGAAAAAGAAACAAAGCACTTTATTGGTGGGTGTTAGTGTTGGTGCATGTAGCAGGGAGCTGTTGACTTGGGTGTTGATGAAGGTGGCTCGGGAAGGAGATCATGTGATAGTTGTTCATGTAGTCACAACATCTGCAGGTATGAATGAACGGTGAAACCCACTTTTTTCAAATGAGATTTAGATGTTCGGTGGTTGTTTGCTGTTCATGTGACTTGATTTCTGTGTCTGCACGTGATCGGATTCAATGGCATTAGTTAGATTCATGTTCTCAGACAATTGCAAATGTTTCTGTAGGTCTCAATTGGTTTTATTGAGTTTGAATCCGATGACATGGAACTAACATTAGAAATCTTCTTATGGTTTTAAACTGTTTATTGCAAAATTCAATAGCTGTAGAGATCTTCATTTGTGTTTTATAGAGATCATTGCAGAACTCAACAACATCCCAAAACTTCATTTGGGTTTTAATAGAGCTTATTGAAGAATTCAATAAGATTAGATATCTTCATATTCTCCATCAATTTCAAGAAGAATAGCTTTCTGGTGATCGAGCATTAATGAGTTCCAGCTGGGTGATCACTGGAATTTGCTTTGGAGGCAAAATTAGCTTTCGCCCAGACTCATTTTGCCAATGCAAATTCAAGCTGAATTTTGCTTCGAAATGGCCGTGGGGAAAGCTGGTCCTTAGTTTCCTGATCATTTCCTTATTGTGCATCTTCTCAAGCTCCGATACACTAATCCCTGAGCAGTAAGATATGAATTGCTCTGCTTCCTCTCCTGAAAGCCCACAGGAAAGAGATATCACCCATTTCTTAAAAAGGTGAAGAGCCTCTGCAATGTCAGAGAAAGAGATGACAATGAAGATATATTTTTAATCTACGGCACATACAGACAAAAGTAGGACAGAAAGTTTATACAACTTCAGTGTTTGTAGGGCTTTTAGAGAAGAATTATGTTTTGATCTCTGCAATTTTCATATTTTGCAGCACTGATCTGTGGAGAAAAACTTGCGGTTGATTTCCTTGCGAGTCCCTTTGATGTCAACGCTTTAGATGTCTACGAGAGTTTCTGCAGATTGAAACAAGTAATTGTTCTCGCACAACTTTGACATTGGTTTCTCACTTTATTTATTTGTAAGGAAGGCTTAACAGTTGAATTTTGGTATGCGTTTCTTAGGTGAGTCTTCAAGTGAAAGTTTCCTATGGTTGCCCTGTAAGAAAGGTTTTGGCAGATGAAGCAAATCTGTACAAGGCCACAAAACTAATTGTGGGAAAAAGCAAGCACCATGGCTTAGGGTAAGCGAAAATATTCTGATGCTCTGAAGCTTTAAGATTCTGGGATTTAGTCTTAAAGAGAAATCTCATGGGAATGTAGAAATATATGACAGGTCTTTGATTATCAATGCTTCAGGTCCTCAAACTCACTCGCTAGCTACTGTGCAAAGTGGTTGCCATGCACTTGCTCTGTTCTGGTTGTTGATAACGGCAATGTTCTCTTTGAAAAAGTTGGAACACAGTCTGTCACAGGTAGAATAGAAATGAAAACAAGCGAATTCCTTTTGTGGGTATACTTTGTTTCTTGATATAAGTGCATATATCTGCATAGACGACATATTCACTAAAGCAATCTAATCACCGTTCGGGCGATTAGATGTTGTTGGCAGGGGCTTATGCTTTTATGATTCATGGTGTGCAGGAACCACGGATGCGATGCTAGGGACACTCAATTCCTTACAAAGGTCAGCCCGAGGCATATTCCCAAATGATGATCTGGAGGAAGCTTGTTGCATTTCGGAATGTCCTGATGATGGTGCAGAAAATCTTTCAGATGCAGCAATAACATCAACTCCTAATTACTGCCCTGATAGGCAGGCCATTGTCCCAACGAAAATGGAGGCCTTCAATATATGTTTTCCTCTGAAGTCAGTTTGTACAGTCTACAAGTGCAAGCCCCGTAGTCATTATGGGGGTGACAATGATGACTTTGAAGATGACACTACAAATTCAGAAAGCCATTTTTCGAATGATTCCTTTCGGACAGTTTCAAGCATCTCTTGTCAGGTTTCCGAGAAAGGGGATGACACAAGAATATCTTCCGACAAGCATGCTATTTCAAGAGAAGTTTCTCAAAGAGAAGAATCCCCCCCTGGATGGCCCTTATTGAAAAGTGCCGTTACAGTGAACAAAATTCCTTGTCCTAGATCTGCAGCCAGAGAAATGTCTGTGGTTGAATGGACATTGAAATTACCAGATAGACGTTCTTTGATTGCAGAAGACCTTTCAGGGAAAACAAATATTAGTCAGGCAGAGTGTAACAACAAGAGTGAAACTGAGGCTTTAAATCAGGTAATTCTAACACAGGAAAACTCCACGGGGAGTAGTCCTACTTCCACACAAGACGATGATCCTCAAAATGAAGAACAATCCTTGATCCAGAGGTTACAGCATGCCTGTAAAAATAAAACTTGCAGGGAGTTTACATATCAAGAATTAAAATCTGCAACCTCCGGGTTTGCAGCAGGTATTGTTATTTTCATTCAACTAATTGTCCCTTGCTTTTTACTCGGTGGCCTGATTTGAACAGTACCCTCATCATTGCCCTCTGCTATGCAGAGAACCTCATAGGAAAGGGAGGCTGCAGCAAAGTGTTCAAAGGGGTGCTTCCTGATGGGCAATTTGTGGCAGTTAAATCACTAAAATCTTCTAGAGAAGCAGAGCAAGAACTTCTTTTGGAAGTTGAAATTACTGCTACCTTGCAGCACAAGCACATTGTTTCATTAATTGGTTACTGTGTTGAAGAGAAGGAGTACTTTTTGGTCTACAACTTGTTACTGAGAGGAAGTCTGGAAGAAACTCTTTATGGTATGTAGTATGCCAATTTTCATCCATTTATCATGTTACGTCCTCGGAGAATTTTATTATTTTTTAGTTTTAAGTGTTGTTCCCAGTTCTGAGAAAAAGTTGGGTTACAGGAGGAAAGGACAAGCCACAGGCTCATTGGAAAGATAGGCTGAAAGTGGCCATTGGAATTGCCGAAGCTTTGACTTATCTGCATGAAGGTTGTTCTCATCCTATCATCCATAGAGATGTGAAATCATCTAATATTTTGCTTTCTGAAGACTTTGAACCTCAGGTATCTTGATCTTTGTGTGAGAAACAAGTTCTCAAGCTTCTGTTGAATTGTCTGTATTTTTTGGTTCGAGATGTTATAATAAGATTTGCTTGATCATTAATTAGCAAATCATCTTTCGATGGATCGTTAACTAAAGATATCCTGTGAATAGTTGTCAGATTTTGGGCTGGCCAAATGGGCTTCAACAACATCTGCATATATCACATGTAGTGATGTTGTAGGTACATTTGGGTAAATATCCATTTCTTTCTTTACACCAGCTCTTTCCTTTGGAAAATAAATGTCATTTATAATCAAGACTTCATAAAACTAGCTGCTATCATATTTCAGGTATCTGGCTCCAGAATATTTCATGTATGGCAAGGTTAATGAGAAGACGGACGTGTATTCCTTTGGAGTAGTTCTTCTAGAGCTAATAACGGGAAGAAAACCAATCAATGACAAGAATCCTAAAGGCCAAGAAAGCCTGGTTATGTGGGTATGGCTCTAGTGTCCTTGCTTGTTTTGTATTTGATAATTTTGGATTCTTTTGGTTTCTTTGTCTTGGTTCAGAATCTTAATCTCTTGTAAATTTCAAAATTTAGGCAAGGCCATTACTGGCAGCTGGCTCTGTAAAAGAACTTGCAGATCCACTTTTGGAAGATGCTTATGACATGAGCGAGATGAAGAGAATGGTCATTGGTGCAGCATGTTGTCTGAGACAGGCAGCTCAGTTTCGACCTCGAATGAACAGAGTAATTACTCTTATTCTCTTTAGTTGTGTATATATGTTTCAGTTTCTGATCCTATGTCAAATTTAGTTGCTTGAAGACGTTTCCTTTCCTGTGAGGAGTCAATGCTAGAATTGTTTTTGCCCATAACGAAGAATGGCACATGAAATATCGAGTTGATATCCTTCTGATGTAGAGTTAAGGGTGTTTAGATCTAGCGTTTAGGGTTGTAATCTAAACATTTGTTCAGTAGTTCAATTTGTAAAATCATCATCCTTAAACAGCTTAGCCCTGAATGCTGATGGTGGATTATGGAAAAATATTCAATGCCTCAATTGCCAATAATCTCTTTTTCCATTAATGAAATATAAGATTCTTTGAATATTAGCAAAAGAGATTACATCATATCTCAAACCAAAGCTTCAGTATGCAAATTACCCCTCCCTGAATAGGCAAGAAGAGCCAGCATATCTGCATTCGCTCCAATATCAAGAGAATATATATATCTTTCCTGAGAATCACTATGGATTGCAAGATCTGAATTGAAAGCTTTGGTTTCCCCAAATAAAGTGGCTTACCTTTGCATTAAACTGGCTTTGTCAAATTTCAAACAATGGATAAATGTTAATGTAAGAACGTGAACTTATTCTTCCTCATTGTTTGTCTGTAATTTATTATTGCAGATTTTGAAATTACTACGAGGAGGAGATGTCCTACTTTATTGGACCAAGAATTGACAATGTCCATGGAATTAGATGAATTGATTGAGGATGAATCTGGAGCAAACTCTGGGAGTTGTGACATCCAAAGTCATCTATCACTTGCAATGCTTGGAGTTGATGATGATGTGGTATCAAACAGTAGTCCAGATCAAAGTGTAGATCTTGTACATGAGAGCAGAACCTTGGAAGATTATTTCTATGGACGTTATAGCCGTTCAACAAGCTTTGATTGATTTAAATCTACTTCTCTGAGCTTCATAATATTTCTTACTCCTTGCTTCTGTAAAAGCTTCAATATTTTATACTTGGTGTATTACTGTGAGCCAATGTCACTACTTAGCTGTCTTCAATTTCAATCACTCCGCATATTGGTTGAAGCTGTGTCTGAAGTTGAGTGGAGTCCATGTAAAATCCCTTGCCAATTCCTTGTATAAATGTGAAAGCCATTAGTGGTCACTCGTTTTAGTGACCCACTGGTGCTCACTAGAGCTGAAAATTTTCTTGTCCTTGCCTTTGAATCAATTGTATGTATGTGGAAGGAAAAGCAATTATGATATCGCTATTGATTTGCCAAACCATTGTTATGTACTTTTTCAGGTCTGAAGACGTGTAACTTGTGGTTTAGCTTGGTACATTCTCTTGTATACCAGTTTACTTTGAATTTGTCAATATCATAAGCGAAGTAGCTATTTAAGTGTATGTCTGCATGGCAGAACTGCATTGGGCTTGAACTTTTCTCTCCACCTCGAAGTTCTGTGAATCTGATTATCAACAAGCTACCAGGCCTAATTTTGTATAAGTTGAATCATACCGCTTTCAACACGATTCGGAACCTCATATTGCATGCATTCTAACTAAAATATTCATGTTACAAGAGGACATTACCACCTAGTTTTCGTAAAGAGGACAATAGCAGGCCTGTTGAACCAAGATTCCAGAAGTTCTCCAAGGTCATCAAAAACCAGGCACTGTGCTTTTTGAAATCGAAGGCATAGGACCCATGAATGCCACATTGGTGCTTTCTGCTATCCTTTCAAAGTAAAAAAGGATTCTGGACTGCAGAAGTTTAAGAGAGGTAGCTTCATCTATTAAGCGATGCTTCTCTGTATGTTAATGAAAAATTTATAAATTTGTAAAATGACTTATTATTTTTTATTTGCTGAAAATTCTCCGAGTTTTGCAGAGTCACTAGTCAACCCTATTCTCCGGCCAAAATAAATCGGTTGTTGCGCTGTGGTCACGGTACTAATTTTGGTTGGATTCTCAACACATGCTTTGTATGGCCTCTTCGTGAGAATCCAGATTCCCCGCCGTGGGCTGTACCTGCCCCCGTGTCTAAAGAGTTTCAACCCTGCATTGAAATATGAGTTTATATAAAATAAAAATAAACTAGCAATTCCCTTTAAAGGTGCAAAGATATGCAAAAGGTATGGAAGATTTGGGAATATCATCTAGCCAAGATTTGGGAAGATCGTTCTTTGATCACTGTGTTTGAAGTAGCAAGTTTGTCTTGTGCTTATGCATACAACATTCTAATTGAATTATCCCCAATTATGCGAATTGTACGTGCGATTGTCACAAAGAGATGCCAATAGAATTGTTAAATTGAAAAAGTTGTACATTGGTTTGCATAATCAAACAAATAATAATTGATGTATTAAATTTAACTTTTTTAGTGTTTATATATATATATATATATTTGTAAAGGCGATATGGTTTGTGATGTATGTTTTGTGATGTTAGCCAATGACAATTGTTTTAAGAGATATCTATGAATATAGAGGTCATGGAAGAATTTTCAAGAAACCAAATTAACACCTTTTGCTCAAACTTCTAGGCCAGTGATTGAATGCTAGCTCCACACTTTTGTCACTATCCCTTTTCAAAACATACCTTATGTGATATATGTTGCATTTGTCCAAAACATAAAAAGCAATATGAACATTAGAAATGCCTGCAAAACGTACATGTGAAGGCGCAACTATGAATGAATGTAATGGGTTGTTTTGATGTTCAAAGATACATGAGAAAGCATACATAATAGAGATTGTATCTGATTACGATTTGCCTCTTCTTAGTTTATGCAATAATTATTTTGAGGGAGTCCCTAAAAATCAAAATAAACATAGGCAAAAAGTGTGAGAGATTTAATCACTTCCACAACCATATATGTGATAAACTCTATTACTAGATTCACCGCACTAGGGTGGAAAAACCATTTTTGATCCAAACCAACAACATGGAATTGCCAAAGGGAACAAGAAATCACACCAGAAACCACCATTTCCCCAAAAACTGCAAGTTAGAAAAATAAGTAGAAATAGATCTCACAATTGAAAGTCAAACAATAAGTAGAAATAGATCCGACAGATTGAAATTCTCCAAACTATGGGTTCGAGGATAGCTTGTAAGCTTTCACTATTATGTTTATTTGAAGAAAATTGTAAGTATCAACTTTTGGACTTTTCTTAGCGTGGAGATCTTTACTTGAAGATTTCCAAATTCATGGCATAGCTCAGATAAATTGACTACTACTAATTACATGGAAAACTAAAGACAAGTATGAATTGTGGAGATCTTTACTTGAAGATTTCCAAATTCATGGCATAGCTCAGATAAATTGACTACTACTAATTATATGGAAAACTAAAGACAAGTATGAATTGACTCAGATGATGACAAGGCAACAACGCTCTCTACAAAGATCATTTTAGGGGAATCACCACATTAAGTCACGATACATAAACCTATTCATGTCCTCACAATCACATGGTTGTTCTAGTCGATTTACAATAGTTACATGATTAGCATGCATTTTAGCCTTATGCTTTGGTGTTGATGTTGCATTAGAAGCATTATTTGCACTACATGGTCGTGGTTAAAATGTGCAGTAGCAGATTTTTGGGGTATCGCACTCCCAATCCTTAAATTTGGGACAATTGCTACAATTGCATGCACAATTCACATATTTTGGTGATAATTCATTCATGAGTTGTATGCATAACCACAAGACAAACTTGCTACTTCAAGCACAACAATAAAAGACAAATTTTCCCAAATCTTGGCAAGATGATCAACAAACCTAGAGATTTACTGAGAGAGTGATCATGTTGATGAGAAAAAAGAGATGGAGTCGATAGTTTGAAGTTTGGTGACAAAGCCAGCGTGTGATGAGAGCCCTACACCCTAAGGCTTTTGATCAAAGGTAGGTGTATTTTTCTATGAAGTTGTAAGACATGTTGTTGAGGCATACATGTTATGTATGAGAACAAATTATTGTAAAGCCTTAATACTTTGATCAAGCCTACATTAACTGCAATGGCGTATGGTCATCAAGTTTACTGGTATCCTAGCTTGAGGGGGCTGAAGCAATATCAAGTTGTCAAATATACCACTTGTATAGGTAATAGGGTGGTAGGTGGTACTGGTATCTTAGCTTTGTTGTCAAATATACCACTTGTATAGGTAATAGGGTGGTATAGGGTGGTAGGTGGTACTGGTATCTTAGCTTGAGGGGGCTGAAGCGATATCTCATGTCAAATGGTTAATGAATGATGGAGATAGTTTGAAGTTTGGTGACAAAGCCAGCGTGTGATGAGAGCCCTACACCCTAAGGCTTTTGATCAAAGGTAGGTGTATTTTTCTATGAAGTTGTAAGACATGTTGTTGAGGCATACATGTTATGTACGAGAACAAATTATTGTAAAGCCTTAATACTTTGATCAAGCCTACATTAACTGCAATGGCGTATGGTCATCAAGTTTACTGGTATCCTAGCTTGAGGGGGCTGAAGCAATATCAAGTTGTCAAATATACCACTTGTATAGGTAATAGGGTGGTAGGTGGTACTGGTATCTTAGCTTTGTTGTCAAATATACCACTTGTATAGGTAATAGGGTGGTATAGGGTGGTAGGTGGTACTGGTATCTTAGCTTGAGGGGGCTGACGTGATATCTCATGTCAAATGGTTAATGAATGATGGAGACCAAAGCGATATCTGATGTCAGATGGTTAATGAATGATGGAGACCAAGTTAATCTTCTCGAGTCAATTTTAAGGTCGAGATTCTAGTGTGGTTTAGGTAAACAAGAGGTTTTCAAGCTCTAGGTTTATGAGAACCCATGGTTTTCCCCATGTCAATTTTAAGGTTGGGATTCTAGTGTGGTTTAAGTAAACAAGAGGCTTTCAAGCTCTAGGTTTATGAGAACCCATAGTTTTCCCCATGATATTAATCTGTAAACCAAAAATTGTAAGAGACTCTTAATACAGTCATGTGTAACTCATATTTTTAGAGTTTTTAATTATAACTAATGAAGTATGTATATTAATTTATTTATTTTTTAATTACAAAAGACATTACTTCTTTATTTAGAGAATATATTATTTTTATTTTAATATGGACTAATTAAAACTAATGAAATATGTATATTAATTTTTTTTAATTATAAGAGATTATTTTTTTATTTAAAGAGTATGTTATTTTTATTTTAATATAGACGTGATAATTGGAAGTTGAGCATAATATGACTTACACATTTTTCTCTAGAATATGCATCTCTATATAATAACCAAAACAAATTACATTTCCAAATTCTTGCAAAAGATCAAAAATGACTATTTCTATTGCTTTATTCAAAATGTTTGATATTAATACTGATTAATTTAATTGTTAAATTTTTTTGCTGGTTAATTTCTTTTATATATATAGATATATAGACTATTAGGCAAGTTTCTAGACATCTTTCTTTAAGCCAACATAATTCTTTTAAAAAAATCCAACATTATTTTTCAATGCAAACTCTCTAAAATGAGGTACATTATTAATGTTTTACTTTACATTGCATTCCACAACTCTTAATTCCATTATGTAGTGAAATTAAATTGTAGTTTAACCACCAATAAAATAAGGTGAAAGATACTATAATAAAAATAAATAAAGAAAATCATCTTGGAAGAGGTCGTTTTCTTCTGGAAACTTCTATCATTGCCAGAGAGAAGGTGGTTCTAGAAACTTTTGTCTTAGCTATAGTCTCTGGAACCATCACTATTCATGATTCAACTAAATTCTATCATGCCTATTATCTGGGCGAGTTTGTTTGCTTCATATCAATGCAAGGGTTTAGTCTTTGTTTTTTATTATTAAGCTATGCTCGGTCTTTGTTTTTTATTATTAAGCTATGCTCGATTTCCCTGCAACAACACTCTTTGCAAAGACTATTTTACGGGAATCACTACATTGAGCCCGATCACGATACACAAACCTATTCATGTCCTCACAATCACATGGTTGTTCTAGTCGATTTCCAATAGTTACATGATTAGGATGCATTTTAGCCTTATGCTTTGGTGTTGATGTTGCATTAGAAGCATTATTTGCAGGCCCTACATGGTTGTGGTTAAAATGTGCAATATTAGACTTTTGGGGTATTGCACTCCCAGTTCTTAACTTTGGGACAATTGCTACAATTGCATGTACAATTCACATATTTTGGTGATAATTCATTCATGATGTTGTATGCATAACCGCAAGACAAAGTTGCTACTTTCAAGCATAACGATAGAAGACAAATTTTCCCAAATCTTGTCAAGATGATCAACAAACCTAGAGATGTAGTGATCTAGAGTGATCATGTTGATGAGAAAAAAGAGATGGAGTCGATGGTTTGAAGTTTAGTGAAGGAGCCAGCGTATGATGAGAGCCCTAGTGGTGGGATAACACCTATGGTGTGTGAACACCCTAAGGTTTTTTATCAAAGGTAGGTGTATTATTTTCCCAAATCTTGGCAAGATGATCAACAAACCTAGAGATGTAGTGAGAGAGTGATCATGTTAATGAGAAAAAAGAGATGGAGTCGATGGTTTGATGTTTAGTGAAGGAGCCAGTGTGTGATGAGAGCCCTAGTGGTGTGATAACACCTGTGGTGTGTGAACACCCTAAGGTTTTAGGTAGGCATATTTCTCTAGGAAGTTGTAAGACCTGTTGTTGAGGCATACATGTTATGTATGAGAACGAATTGTTGTAAAGCCTTAATACTTTGATCAAGCATACATTAACTAACTACAATGGTGTATTTTCATCAAGTTGTGGAATATACCCTTGTATAGGTACTAGGGTGGTAGGTGTACTGGTATCCTAGCTTGAGGGGGCTAAAGCGATATCTCATGTCAGATGGTTAATGAATGATGGAGACCAAGTTAATCTTCTCGAGTCAATTTTAAGGTTGGGATTTTAGTGTGGCTTAGGTAAACAAGAGGCTTTCAAGCTCTAGGTTTATGAGAACCCATGGTTTTCCCCATGGTATTAATCTCTAATGTAACCTATTTAATCCCTGATTTATAATTATTTATAATTTTTGAGAGAGATGGAATCTCTTGAGTTGTAAAATCTTTTTTCAAGATTTTCACTCTAAAAAAAGTTAACGTGTCAGAGGACTAGAAAACAAATATATAAAACCCCATTCCTTGCAGTAACCAAAAATTGTAAGTAACAAAAAATTGTAAGATATATAAAACCCCATTCCTTGCAGTAACCAAAAATTGTAAGTAACAAAAAATTGTAAGACACTGTTAATATGGTCATGTGTCTAACTCCATATTTTTAGAGATTTTAATAAAAACTAATGAAAATGATTTATTATTAATTTATTTTTTAATTACAAAAGGCATTCTTTATTTAGAGAATATATAAATTGGATGATAATATTAAGAACCCAATACCTTGGAGTAACCAAAAATTTGTAAGTAACAAAAAATTGTAAGAGACTATTAATATAGTCATGTGTCTAACTCCATATTTTTAGAGATTTTAATTAAAACTAATGAAATATATATATTAATTTATTTATTTTTTAATTACAAAAGGCATTACTTCTTTATTTAGAGAATATATAAATTGGATGATAATATTAAGAACCCACACCTTGGAGTAACAAAAAACTGTAAAACACTGCTAATATAGTCATGTGTCTAACTCCATATTTTTAGAGTTTTTAATTAAAACTAATTGGAAGTATAGCATAATATGATTTACATGAATATACATCTTTACATAGTAACCAAAACAAATTATATTTCCAGATTCTTGTAAAAGATAAAAAATGACTAATTCAAATCTTTATTGAAAATGTTTGATATTAATATTAATTAATTTAATTGTTCATTTTTTTGGTTTAATTTCTTTTATATATATACCATTAGGCAAATTTATACATATTTTTATTTAGGTCAGCATAATTCTTTTTAAAAAATTCAACATTATTTTTCAATGCAAACTCTCTAAAATGAGGTACATTAATAATGTTCTACTTTAATATTGTTTTACTTTACATAATTCCGTTATGTAGTGAAATTAAATTTGAGTTTTACCACCAATAAAATGAGTTGAAAGATACGGTAATAAAAATAAATAAAGAAAAAGAGTCGGTTTATAGGGGAGGAACTGACTGGACGGCCAAAAGTGGTTAGAATCTGGGCAAAAGATTTCAAAAAATCTTATAGACGCAGCGTTAGAATCTTGTTTTTGATGGTGGAAATGGATTCAGCACCATCAAATACGTCTAGGACACCTAAAATCCTTGCCAAATTTACAACTATAATTTGGATTTACAAAAATCCTTGCCAGATTTTCTCTAAATATGACCCGAATTTCCTTAACTTTCCGAGCAATTCTTCCAGCTAATTAGACTACCGCTAAAGAAAATCGTCCTACCATTCTCTTCTGGAAACTTCTATCCTTGCTGGAGAGGAGGCGGTTCTGGAAACTTTTCTTTCTCACAGGACATCGCCGACACAAGGTTTGACATGTAGATACTATTCTGTATCCCTGATGACCAGGAGCTGCGTATTGTGGATGGGAAAAGTTTACCAGTTCTGCACGGCGCTCACAAGCTAGGAGGGAATTTACGGAGCATGGTCAGCTTGCAGTGTGCGGTACCATGTTTTTGACCGATCAACGGTGGAAAACAAAAGTAAAATCAACGAATCAACGATGGAAAACAAAAAGGTTGACGATGGTCAGCAGTGAACGGATTAAAAAAGAAACACCTTCGGTGTAAAAATGGAAAGGACTAGCATAGTTATAAGAATATTTATTGGGTTCTAGGACAAGTAATTCCGGATAAGAATAATTATTGAATTCCGAGACAAGTATTTAGAATATTAATTCCGGATAAGAATATTTATTGAATTCCGAGACAAGTATTTAGAATATTCATTGGATCATGAGACAAGTATTTCTAATACTTGTCTGGTAACCCCATAATTATTATTATTTTATATTATATAAATATCAATTAATTACACTGCTAAGAGTTAAATTAATTATAATTGTTTTTATTGTTTTTAATTTTGTTTAATAAAAAATAATATACAACATTTTGTTTATTTGAAGGTGGAGTTTTATAGTTATTTACTTTATAGATATAATGTGATTATGATACATCAAAATAAATAAGAAAGATTATGATTTTTTTGGAGTGACAAGAGAATAATGAGAAATCAATTTTAAATTTTAATCAGAGAAAAAGATAAATTAAATAAAAGAATTAATATTAAAATTAAAATATTAAAGAATAATTATTATAAAGAATTGAAAAATTACAATTTGAACTCATAAAACTTCTATCTTCCATATCAAATAGAGATCAGTGTCAAAATAACTCATTTATACCATTAAAACATAGAAAATAAGGCATAAGACTAGGATAACTATAACCATAAAACACATGTCCAAGAGTTATAAACATGAGATAAGTTGTGCACCATGAACTTGAAAATGATGTCTAGTGTTGACTCCAAACATTTGTAACCAATTATTCAGAAAAATACCAATAATACTTTCCTCCATAAAGACTAGAGAAGCATCCATAATGTCCACAGATGAAACAACATGCCATTATGAACACATGATGCACAAGAGTTGCAGTGCCAGGAGGAGACAATACACAACAACAACCTCCAAAAAGAAAGAACATTGTAGATGCCTTCAACATACATGGTAATGGCCAATGAAATGTAACAAAAAGTACTAAAACCATTTCATCCATAGCATGGAACATAAACACAATTGTATCCAAAGATATTGAAACAATTTCACTATCATGACAATGTTGAGCAAAACCATATATATGTGAACTTAAATTGCTGTAGGGATAACAACAATAAAGACTCAAGGCTCTCAAAGGAAATAGTAGAACAACGGCAAGACCCACGTCGCCTGTATGAGATCCATAAGAAGTGGAGCAAGACAAGAAAAATATCCCAATTTATATACTTCAAAATGAAAATAAGAAAATGACCACCTAGAAGAAACCAAATTTGAAGGACATACAAAAGTAATGACAAAAATACCTGAATTCACCTTTCTGGGCATGGTTAGAGGAATCAACCTGAGGACCAGTGAGATCACCAAAGGTAGAATAACTCATGAAGAAGTGTTGAACCTTTCTAGTCATGGTTAGAGGAATCAACCGAGGACCAGTGAGATCACCAAAGGTAGAATAACTCATGAAGAGGTGTTGAACCTTTCTAGGTATGGCTAGAAGAATCAACCAGAGTACTAATAAGATCACCAAAGGTAGAATAACTCATGAAGAAGCTTTCAACAAGGCCAAGCGAGTGTCCACATTATCAAAACAGAACCTTTGGTTGAGAAATGTCCTCCAATAAAGATAATAAATTAAAAGATGACTCAAATTATCAAAACAGAACCTTTGGTTGAGAAATGTCCTCCAATAAACATAATAAATGAAAAGATCACTCAAATGATAATTTTGTTTATTGATCAAGAATAATGTGATGTCTAATAAAATAGGGTAAAAATGCATCAAACTTGATTCACTTTTGCATTTACACTGTTAAACATTCCCAAAAATGAATTTTGTAGAGTTTTAATACTTCTCACAGTTGAGATGTTTTTATTAATTATATAATTAAAATTTATACTACACAACAATGTTGTATCAGTTTTTACCAAACATAGGAGTAAGTGATTTTGAGGTGTTTTTTTAAGTACTTTTGCTTAAAATCTAGTTAGAAGTTGTGAAACTCATTATTTTAAAATGTTGAGTTTATATAATTTGAATGTTTTAAAGGTCTTCCAAAACAATAGATTAATTTTTTTAATTGAAAATATAATTAAAATGTTTGATTTCACAAAAAATCAAATCACTAAAAATATAAAAATATCTGAAAAAACATTATGTATAAAGATGTAGATATCCTAGACAAGTAATTATACAATCAATATTTATATTGTAAAATTGTGTTTAATTTTTTAAAAGAGTAAAGCATTTCCCAAATTATAAGTATTAATAATTATATAGAGATGTATGTCTTCTCAATAATTATAATTTTATTTAATTTTTATAAAATTTTAAATTATGAAAATTATTATTATTATTATTATTATTTTCCATGAATCAAGCATTTTATTTCCAATTCTAAATTAATGTAAGATATTTTTTAGGATGAGAATGTTCAACCTCTAGATTAAATAGGAATTAAATATATATGTTCCAGACTTGAATATAAAGGAGAATAATAATTATTTCTCTTAACCACTCAAAATCAATTTATTAATTTATACTAATAATATATTTTTTAAAATAAATATTACTACATATAAAATTATCAATAATTATATTACAACATAATAAAATATTATATATTTTTAATTATATATATATTCTAAAGAAAGAAATCACTTTTCTCAAAGAGAAAGGTTGATGGTACTAGGCTAGCTCATAGATATATTCACTTAAGTGCCTTTAGGCTAGTTCATAGTATACTGAGTGCACAAGGCTCGAGTCCAATACTAAAAAATTTCATAGGCACTAAGATATTACAATGTTTATCTAAGACATTATAGCCCATCATATTACTAGTTATGAAGATATGAAATTGGGTGGAAAAAATAACAACTATTCCACCTAACCACCCAAAATAACCCCAATTGACTATATTCAATATATTTTATTGTAAAAAAAAATTAAACTATTTTGAAAATTTAAGAACAATAATAAATATAAATTAATAATAGCGGATCAAAACAAAGAGATGATTATAAAAAAATTCAACCAAGACTTCAAATTTTCACCAACAAATTTTGAAATACATTATTGGACAACCATTCGAACATTAAAAGAAATAAAGGAAATAAAGGGTTTCAAAATTGACCAATGAATTTTGAAACTTTAGCAACTTCCATCCACATGGGGCATTCATAACTTATCAAAAATGAAAGAAATGAATAATAAATGTATTCATTATTTATGAAAGACAATCATTAAAACAGAGAAAGGGTTTGAATTTTGAGCAACAATCAAATTTGACCAATAAGGGATTAAAAACATCGGCCTAGTTGTCATTGATAGACTCATCAAAATAGAGATATCAATAATAAAGATATTCATTACTTGGGACCAACATCAAATCAAAATAAAGACATCAATAATAAAGATATTCATTACTTGGGACCAACATCAAAACAAAGGGCTTCATACATCTTGGAAAATAACAATAATAAAGATATTCATTACTTGGGACCAACATCAAAACAAAGGGCTTCATACATCTTGGAAAATAACAATCATTAACTTGCAAATCAATGACCCCATTTATAACTAAATGAGTGCAAACTGTACAAATCCATAGATTCATAAGGGTACAATCTTCCTTCAATGTTGGCAGTTTATGAGCCTAATTGAGATGATGTCACACTGGGAAAATGCACTGAAATAGATGTAATTTTATCCCATGCAATTGGAATGCAAATAAGAACATGGGAATGACAATGATAGTGGCACACCCCTTAGTCAATGGCTTCAACCATAAGATTACTCTTGAAAGCTTATAATTAAACTAGAAAATGAATAAAAATCCCAACAAAGTTTATAATGTGCCACATTGATTTTGAAATGCCCTTTTGTTTGGATGATATGGGGTAAGCCTGGTTATGCATTTTATATGTTTTAAAGTGTATTTTTTCGATGTTACTTTAGTTGCCTGCAATGTTATATTTATTAACATCTATTCATCTCTTCTAGGGTTTAATATATTCATCTTTACTCCGAATGAATGTACATCTGAAGCTTACTGTGGGATATTAGGAATTTTGACAATATTATTTTGCAATTATTTTAATTTTAAGATATGTAATTTTTAAGTTTATAACTCAGAGGCGTATAATAACTTAATAAAATTAAGTTAAGTAAGTTTATATTAATGTTTATATTATATGTAAAAAATAAATAAATTTTAATTTAGTTTTTGATTTTATATAGATAAAGTTATATTTATGATTAATTTATAAAGTATATAGTTAAGTAATATGTATTTGATATAAACAAGTATGGCATGTAATGTAGTCTTTACTATATATGTATGTCAATTTTGACAAAGATTAATAACTTTTGGCACGATATTTTTAGAAATTCAAAATTCACTAAGCACAAATTCATTTTTATTTTTGATTTATCTATTTACTCATTTTAGTATGTTATTTTTATTTTTTTTAGTATGTCAAATATAATGACAAATTTTATTCAAAAGCTTTTCACTATTGAATTTTTATTTTTATCACTCTGTTTTGAACCAAGTGACATAGCTAATAACATACTATGAGATAAAATAAAAATTCAAATAATCACAAAATAATATTGTTAAAAGAACTTGCCTATTTATTAATTTGAATTGGAAGTTCTTTTAATTTGAATAAGGTGGTGTAAGAAGAAAATGGAATTGAAAAATAATTTTAATTTCTAAATCTAATTAAATTTTTTATATGACCATATAGTTATTGAGCTAAGAGGCTCATTTTACAATTCATTGTGAAGGTAATATATAAGTATGTTCGTTTGTCCTTAATATAAAAATAAAATATTCTCTTAATAGAAAAACAATGGCAACTATAATAAAAATAAAATAAAATAAGCTATGCATATTTATTTAGTTGCCCATGTGACCTAATATAATTTCATGTAAAGTAAATTAGAAAAAAAATGTATATGAGTACAATTTTTAACACTTGATATCAACTTCATATATATTATATATATATATATATATAATTTTTGGACTTTCAAATTTAAGTGGTACTCTATTACAACGTTCAAAAATACAATTTAAACAAAGAGAAATTACACATTGTATTTTTCACTCTAAAAGAAGTCCGCATCTCAAGAAATTTGATGACTCACATTATATCTGGAGTTAGATGGATCTAGGCTAGTAATTAATAAATTATATACATTTAGTGTACTTTCATTAAATAATAGTAATGAGTTAGTATACATTAACTAATAAAAACTAATAATATTAAATGACAACAAAATATAATAATAATCACAACTTATTAATATTAAATTTAAAACCATAATGAGCAAAGTCTTGGTGGAACGTTCTAAAGTATAGCTGGAAATCCTTTTGTGCATAGATGAGATGCAAAGAGATACAAAGAAAAACCTCTATTTTCTATATTGACTAAGAAGGTAGCAGGTTTAGAGTTGAAATCTTCATAAAATGAATAGGATTTCAATGATACCATTCAAGTTGATTCTCTATCTAAATCCATGTTTGATTTAATCTTTTTTTCCTCTACAATGCTAGTAGAAAGACTACAATTGTAAATAGAACTCGCAATAGGTTTGATAACAATTAGTTACACAATGAAATTCTAACTTATTTGTCAAGTTTTACTCTCAAGTTTAAATTGTTTATATGGAAGAAAGTTTTATTGATGTGCTACTTGTTTGGATACCCAAGTGACATGCCAATAAACATAATTAATTTTTGTAAATATCTTTTTAATAATAATAATAATTAGCAACACAAATGTTAAAATAGTATCCAAAATTCATGGCACAAAGATTGAAATGAGAAAGTGGTGTGTGTGTGAGAGACATTGTCTAACTATTCTAAATTTTGGCTTTTTTTAGTGGAAATTGGACAATACAATTTTTTGTGAGATCATGATTTGTTGATTAAAATGTGTTTTTGATTGCATAAATGAATTTAAAAGCTTGCAAATCCCCCAAAGCACTTGAATCATGTAGGTTTCATAGCTCAAACTTTGATCCCAACAAATCTCTTTCAGATTTTGGGCAAAATTGACTGGAAAATATGCTCACAGAATAGCCAAAACTTAGAAGAGTTAGACTAGCACTTTCTAAAATTATATTAAAACTGTATAAATCAAAAGGAAAGCAATATCAATCAAAGAACAAATCAATTACTATAATGCTCCTTTAGCAGGAAATAATAACATATTTTTTTAATATTTTCCATTTTTCTACTAATCACAATAAATTTATTATTAACATTTATATTGAAACTAAAACCCTTATAAGGATATATTAACTAAGAGTATTTATTTTTCTTCTTCCAAATGCATTTTCAGCATAAAAGATAAGGCATAAATGAAACAATACAAAAAATCTATAGTATAGCATGAATACATACATATAAATGTGGAAATGCTTAAAAGCATTCAATATAAATGTGGAAATGCTTAAAAACATTCAATGACAAGAAGCATTATGCTTCAACAAAAATTGTTTTTCAAAAACAAGTTTAAGGTTGTTATCTTGGTACTTCTTAACGAATGGTGATAAAATTCATAGAATTATGCTTCTTTGTTTTACTTAATCAACCAGTGCCCAAAATCATGTCTAAGACATGTTTTAGAGACTTGGTCCAGTGTTTGATTTCTCTCCTTGTGGATATGATAACATGAAAAAACGTTAAAAGTTCCTTTAATGTGGTGCAATGCTTCAACTAGGGGTAAAATTTTCATGTTGTGACACTTATATACAATTTTTAACTTATTTGTTACATTCAAAGAATCCTCAAAGACTTGGATAGAAGCAAATCCTTTTTCCTTTGCAAAGAGTAGAAGTAATTTAAGGGTGATGCGTTATGCATAATTGTTAGAGCCTCTCCCAAACTCCATATTTAAAGTGAAGGAATGTTTTTCAAATAAGAAAAGGACAACTCCTCATTCTCTCGTCTTCCTCCTTTTTCTTTCTGACTTATTCTTCCTTCCTCTACCTTGTTGCTTCCTTCTTCTTTCTCGGTGCTTCCTATTTTTTTCTTCTAGTTCTTCCTTTTTCTTCATCTCCTCTTGTTGCTACTTTTTCTATGCCTCTTCTTTCTTTCTTTTGGCTTCTTCTCCAACTTGATTTTTAGCTTCCCTCTTTGCCATTTGTTTCTTTATTCTTTATTTCTTGGCCTCTTGTTCTTGTTTCATTTTAAGTTAAACTATTTTCTCCTATAACTCTATGCTCTCTTGTGATTCCTCTTCTGAATGCTCAGGGTTGTTTGTACTTTTGGAGGAAACTACTCCTTTAATTGCTTTGGAAACATAGAATAAATTCCTTTTTCTCTTCTTTTGGACAAATAACTAGAGCATACATCCAACCATACTTTATTCTTTTCATTCTCTCCTCTTCATCCTTTTTCTTTTTGACTTCTTCTTCTTTCCTCTACATTGTTTCCTCATTCTTCCTGTTTTTTTCTTGTTCTTCATTTTTCTTCATCTCCTCTTCTTGTTTCTTTTTCTGTGCCTCCTCTTCTTTCTTTCTTTTGGCTTCTTCCATGGATTTCTTTTTAGCTTCCTTCTCTGCCATTTGTTCCTTTATTCTTTATTTCTTTGACTCCTATTTTTATTTTCTTTTAATTTCAACTCTTTTCTCCTACGAATCCATGCTCTCTTATGATTCCTCTTCTAAATGCTCAGGGTTGTTTGTAGTTTTGGAGGAACCTACTCATTTAATTGCTTCAATTGCTTTCGAAACATTAAATAAATTCCATTTTCTCTTATTTTGGCCAAATAACCGGAGCATACATTCAACCATACTTTATTCTTGCACATTATTAAGTAGCAACACCCCTGGTGTCATATCTATGATAACACAACTCTCCAAACTTAGGGCATTCTAGTTCTTATGACTCAACCTCTAATGGTGCTGTATAAATGTTGATTGAACAAATTTCTCGTCGAAAGTACATGGAAATTAGTGTAAGTTAGTTTTCTTGTTATAAAATGTCTTTGTTTCTTTTATGGTTAATTTTTTGTCTATACAAGTAAGGATGCCATGTGTATAATTTTTCATTGCAAAGTTGAATATAAAAAATTGTTTGCTTGTTGGTGAAATTTGCAAATGAGTTTCTTGAAAACAAAGAATCATATTGTCCATTAATTTTGATTGATGGATGATTTCACTAAGATGTTCATGTAGACTACGCGTGTTTAGAGTTGCAATTGATAAAACATTTTTGTTGCTAGATCTTTTCTTGGAAAATTATAGTTCCCATGTAGGAGTTATTTCTAGTCATGCCATTTCATCTGATATCTTGTTTTTCACCTAAAAGTTTTTGTGTGCCAATTTTCTAATCAAGTATAATGAGTCAATAGTTTTGACAAGTGATAGTGCAGTATATACTAGGCCATGTTTTGTCACACGAGATGGGTCAAATGCAAGCCCATCAAATGTTAATTCTTGTGTGCAGTATATTGTTTGTGCACAAGCTAATTGTATTGGAAATTGTTTTCGAATTGTGATTTGTAATTTGTTTAGAAATATTGCTAGTGGTTTTGCAATTCAGAAGATTGATGTCCAAGTTGAAAAGATACTTATTTTGTATAACTCTTTGAATTTATTTCTTTTTTGTTTCCCAATGTCTGCGTCTGAAAATTCTATCCAGATGTTGGGCAAGGGAGGCCCCGCGTAACGGTTTTGGGGCTTAAAGCCCACAATGTTGGGTAAAAGCATTGTAAAAGCCCCATGAAGTGCACGGAGTGCGAAGTGTAATGAGTCAAGTCAAAAGGTTGTCCGCCTAAAAATAATGTAAAGATAATATAGAAGATGTTGGCCTACCCATGGTCTGCGGACCATGGGGATGTATAAATAGAGCAAGGCTCTAAGGGTAGAGGTAGTTCAGTTTTGGGATCTGATCTAAGGTACTATGGGTTTTTTATTATGATATTTAGATCTGCATCTGTAAGTTGAGTCGTGGATTGTAGTAGGAGATAGAGGCTCTACAGTTGTGTGTGCAGAGGCCTGGTAGAGTCCACAACTGTGTGCGCGGACCCCTGCAGCTGAGTGTGTAGGGTGGGAGTGAAATGTACTGAAGCAAAAGTTAATAAAAGATTATCTGTTCTTGGGATATTGTACCTTTATTGCAGATCTGAATTTTTTATGCTCTGTTATATGTTTATGCATGATTTATGATTGTGCCCACTAATTAAAGAGATTAACTAAGTAAACCAGAGACATTGAAGTAAGTTAAATCTATAATATTCCAAGGCAGGAGTTGGCCGTGCAGCTCCGCACTCTACACTGGGCTACGTGAAGATTAGACTACTGCGCGGAATAACGTAAGTACAAATCTGGTTTGCGACCCCTCCAGACTTCATCAAGACATCCCTAGGGTGTGGAAACCTGGTTCTAGCACCCTCCCATACTACCTCGGGTGAGACCTCAGTCCACGCTCCATGGACTGTTGCTGAAAGGGACGGTAGTGTCGGGATTTGTTTGGCTAAACACTTTTGAACCTGGTTCAGGCCCCATTAAGCTAACAAAGGGTTCCGTTGTCGGGATCGGGATCTTCCTAAGGGATGTCTGATGTCGGAACGCTGGAACCATACGAAGAAAGAAGCTGAAGAGTGGTTAGATAAGAACCTTCATGAATTTGTGGTACAAGAAAGAAAAATCCCGTAGATCTTTGAGAAGAGGTGGTTGGATCGCTACGTCTATACAGAAATCCATGAGATCTTCTTCACTTCCTTCCCTTCTGAACTGTATGATTGGATCGCGAGATTGACCGACAGCCAGGGAAGGTGCAATCTTGATTAGCCAATATTGTGGACACCGGAATTAGTGCGCAGGCTAGAGGCATCAGAGGAGAAGAGCGAGCGGGCCGTAGACCATTGGCTCGACCGAATAACAGGAGAGTTTATCATTGAATTCGGGATAAACACGACTGTAAGCTATAGTGAAGTTGAAAGACGTTTTCTCAAAGGACCGCGAGGTAAGTACATCAAATTCTTAAATACCTGGATTAAAATGTTGTTGTGTGAGAAAAAGGTTATGCGAATCCATTGATGTCTGGGGTAATGCGGAGAGGCAAGAACTACCAAGGGATCGAAGGATTAGAGAACAATCCCATAATTTCATTTTCGTGAGAAAGCGAGGAGGAGCTTGCTGGGTTCTCCCCAGGAAGTGCGGTCCGACTAATAAAGTAGCGCATTCTGCCATTACCAACCCCACCCACACTGTCACCTATTTCACCTACATCCACTCCATCTTCACCCACTCCACCTCCACTGCCCCCAAGGTTAGTATGGCGAGTGCAATCAAGTTGCCCATTTTTAAGGGAGTAGGAAATGAGGAACCATAACAGTTCTAGTTCATGGTAAAGGCAGTATGGGAAGCACAAGGGGTTACAAATGATAACATTAAGAAGGCTACTTTGGTGACCATGCTGCAGGATCACGCGTTGACGTGGTATATCAAGCACTCCAGCAATCACCCAAACGCTGGGATAATGGAGATCCAGGATGCTTTGAGCAAAGAGTTTAGCCGATTGAAGTCGGAAACATAGTCGATCATTGGATTCAAGGAGATTGTGATGCTTCTAAGAGAGACCCCCTAGGATTTGGATTAGCGCCTAAGGTGTATGATCCATGAGGCTAATATAACGGTTTCATATGCACAACATCGTGCCTGGTTTGTAGCATCGCTGACACTGCACCTAAGGATGATGTTGTCACAACAGAAGATCTCAACCCAGGCTGAAGCATTAGAGATAGCAATGAGGTTGCATGAAAATCCAATACAAGATCCTGGTTTTGGAGTTCAACAAATACACGCGCAACTACAAAACCTCTGTTTAGAAATGCAGATCCTGAAGCAAAATAGGGTGCCACGACTAGAGGCGCGTGAAGAAGTCTCGTGTATAAAATGTAAGGGTTAGGGTCATGACAAGGATCATTGTCCCGTATTCGCGAACTATTTAACAGGGGGGACAGATGTTGTTGAGACTCGAGGCACAAGCAGGGCCAAGTGCGGCACCCACCCTTTGGTGTGTGATTTGTCAGGTAGGAGGAAAACACACTACAAACAACTGTCACCTGTTGCAGAAGTATACCTAGACTCCGTAACAACTATTTTGTAATTTCTGTAGATCAGTAGGCCATGATGAGCAGACATGTCGCAGATATGAGCTAATGATGGATAAGACTCCAGCTTATCGAATGCAGATAGAAACGTGAGGCCTCGACCTTGTCGCGGAAATAGCACGTGGTGGATTCCAAGGACACGGATGAGGACGAGGAGGAATGGGACTTGGACGAGGGCATGGACAACTAATCTGTTATAATTATGGAGGGCCTGGGCACTACGCCCATGATTGTACCAACCCCGCGAGGGTATCTTGCCCGTACTATGAGCAGTTTCATCATGAAATGGTAGATTTCCCAATGCTAATAGCACAAATGCGCGAGAAAGGGGTGCTACAGCCTACCCCTATGCAAAATATCCAAATGATGAGGTCCAAACCAAGCGAGGAAGACCCCAACGTGAATATGGTGCTCAGAAGTGGTGCAACCATAGGGGAAGATAAGGGAAAGACACCTGGGGAAGAGACATGGGTTCGCAAGGCTCCTATGAATGAACCTGAGTCTGACTTGGAGTACGCAAAGGAAACGTTTGTGGAAGCTCAGAAGAGCTTCACAAAGGCCTCTACTTCAGGTAGTAAGGATCAACCAGAGGCAAGAATGGATCCTACTATGCTTACTACCTTTTTAGAGACATGCATGAAGCTGCTACACGAAAACAAAGCAGTTAAAGGACTACAAGAGCTGATCGCTAGGTGCACAGGATCAGGTGAACTACGCATAATTCGAAAATTAGGAAGGCATGCATTACGTACAGGGAGAGAGATGAGATTAATAGCGCAGATCGGGGAATATGAAATGGATTAGGTAATTCTAGACCTAGGGTCGGACGCAAATGTGCTACCTAAGCAATCCTGGGAACGAATGGGTAGGCCTGCGTTGTAATGGTCCCCGATTCAATTATGGATGGCGAACCAGCAAAAGATCATGCCCATGGGGAGATTACAAGGAGTGACAGTTGATATTGAGGGCACGAGCACCCAAATGGATTTTGAAGTCATAGAAATTATTAATGACAATAATCCATATCCTGCATTGTTAGGGATTGACCGGGCAACAAATATGAATGGGGTCATCAACCTGAAGAAAAGGAAGATGATATTTGAGAAGAAATCCCTTCGCGTAGTAGTTCCGCTAGATCTCGCCAAAGGCGCGAGCTACATCGAACCTATATGTGACGATGACAATGACGATGAACTCAAGTGCATTTACCAGATAACGGCACAAGACTAGGATCAGGTGAACCCAACAACGGATGGTAGAATCTCATGGGAACGTGACAGTTCCTGTACTTCGGATTCAGACGAGGAGATAGAACGTTAGTAAAATTGGTTGCACGAGGTAACAATGCTGAGTTGTAATATGATGACTAAATCACTACAGTGTGTGACGTCCGAAGCAAGGGAACTACCACCATATAAGGAGGAAAAGGGAGTAGATGAAACCTTAGAAAAATTCGAAGGGGTGGTACCGGACCAGCGACATTTCGAGGTGAGGAAAGGGGTGCTGTGTGTAACACCTGCACAAGGAAAAACCACACATAAGAAGACTAGGGGTGAAATACGCTTACAACTTCGATGTTTGCAGCGTTGAACAGGGACCAAGCAGTCAGCACAAAGCAGGTGACGCACTCGCCAAGGGAAACAGGTACAGTTGGGTGCTATGCCAACACATCCTAGACTGAGGAATGAACATCAGAGCCCAATGCGGCAGCAGGCAGCACGACCAACATTCTACGACAGACTCACCACAAAATTATGTAGAGTTATCAATAGAGCACACCAGGCAAGATAGTCCAAAAAATGACACGCAGAAACAACCCCAACAATGGCAAGAAGAGAGGAAATCAGGCAAGTAGCACAGAACCCCCGGTCATAGCTCCCGCAGTTAGGGCAGGATGCGAAGAATGGGGTACAGAAATTAAGCAGTTACAGGAAGCCATTCAGCAAGGGAGATTAAAGCTTCGCAAACTTGATGAAGAGTGGGCATGACTAAGGGAGAAACATGTAATGTTGGATGAAGAAATCTACAAGCTAGACACCAAAGACGGGAAAGCAGGCTATACGGAACTAAGGATGATGGGGCTCCATCTAGCTAGCTCTACTTCTACATTAAAAGGAGTTGCGACTCTACTAACTTGGCCGTGACCACACCTTACTCGGCAAAGGAATGTACCATACAAAGATGAACATGACTCACTAATGGATGCGAGGGTAGCTAAAGGGTGCCCGTGGCTCTGGCTAGCAAGGAGATTGAAGCTTCGTACCAAGGGTGCGAACACCTGACTATCTGTGGGAAGCATAGTCTCAGTGCTCCAAGCAGTTGAAAGGAGGTGCGATACTATAAACGAGTCTGCAGGAGAATGGCGTGGCAAGGCGGGTCTGCGCAAGACTAGTAGGTCACAAGGGTCGCAGTTGCATAGCTTGGGCTGTACTGCTGCATGGGTAAGCTGGGAAGCGAATGTTGGTGTCACTGTTCATGACGAGACATCCGAGTTAAGGCGAAAAGGAATGGGCAGTGGGTATTTAAGACATACATTCAGACCTAGATTTGAAATGATCTGTCGTCATTCCAGCATTAATGAGCCAAAATATGGGGAAACGGTCAAGTTTGAGCATTAAGGAACTTATATATCGCAAATAGCTCCCCACCAAACAACCCTTGGCACTTGGTACATCAAGTTGTTTTATTATTAAGAAAGCATGAGCATGATGAAGGAGGCAGTCGTAAGAGAAAGTCTGTGGTTTCAAGCATTGCCAAAGGATACGCAGGAGTCCCTAATCGGGATGATGTCAATAACCAAGGAAGCCACACAGAACCCTCAACAACTGGTAGGAAGTGCACTCGAGATCCCCAAATCACCCTGGACGCTGAGGACCAAGAAGGACCCGGAGGTAGCAAGACTGGTCCAGATGTCTCCACCAAATCCACAGTTCAACAAACTGCTGATGGAAGAAAAGGGCAAAACAGTTAATATTGAAAGCGATGATGAGGAAGAAGATCCGTCGACCTTTGTTGAAGAAATGGAACCAAAGGAAGAGACAGATGAAGACATCTAGCCAGTATAGGCTGCGGTAAAATTTCCCAAGTATGTCCCTCTACGGAAAGGGTGGGTAAAGGTACCTAAAGATTTGGATACCATGAAAAGCTCACTTACCACCTCATCCCTCCTTGCGGGGGTTCCTTTTGAAGGAGTGGCTATAGGCCGCATTCCCACTATAAAGTTTGAAGACTGGGACCTTGTGGACCATGAGAAGTTTCCCCATTTGGAAACCAGCGAGCTGATGGAGAAATGCATGAAGGGGTGGAGGAGGCCGGGCTACTCCACCTCCTATCAATTCCACATTTTCATCAGGCCCCAATTATAAAATTTGTCATCAGGAAACTGCTTTGCCTGGTGCACGATGGGTACTTATGGCTGGAGGAGCCCATCCCCATCACGGCGGAGCTCATTGATAGGATCTCTTAGCATCCATGTACAGGAAGGGACCGAGCAGAAATAGTGGGCACCAACGGAGATTTAACGATTATGGAGGCCATGAAAAAGAAGTATAAGTTGGAGAAAAGGCAGAGAGGGTATGTTATTACTAGTATTCAGGACAAAGGGGTCCGTGTTGCTACCCAACTGTTGGCGGGAAAGGTGATGAGAAAATGTTGAGGCAATGAGGTACCAGCAGCGGTTATCGCGTTGGCTGAGCAATGTGCAGAAGGGGAATGGTTTAATTAGGCGCAATTCCTCTGCGACGAATTCCTAACGAACTGCAAGGAAGCCCAAGAACAGGGTAAGGCCTTCCACTATGCGTGGTTTCTATAATCCATCCTATTGGTTACAGGTGAATTTCTTGAGGATATTTAGTTTCCTCCCCTCGAACAGGAGTAGCCAGAGGTAGCCAAATACGCATCACTGTGGGCACAAAGGATGCCACAAGAATTCAGGAAGTCAAGATTTTCTGGATATTGATGGAAGCAAGTATACGATTGTGGATCAACAAGTAACTGTGCCTCTCAGCCACGATATATGACAGTGTGAAGAATGTTGCAGACTTGAAAGTGGACATGCACCATGTGTACATCTGGGCGCGCAAGGATCCCGCGCAGATGTGGACCACACTCCCCTTCATTGCCATTGATTATGTTGTTTTCACAATACTCAACACCTGGCCACTGGAATGATACGGAATAGATGCGATGGGGTGTGATGAGGCCGAGATTCAAAAACAGAAGGATGTCGCCAAATTTCTAGCACAACAGAAGCGGAACAAACAGCTAGCTGAGGAAGTACGGGCGTCCTGGGATTCCACGAAGGCTGCCACAGACAAGGCGACAACAAGAGGGGCCGCTCCAACAAAGGACGAAAGAGGCTCGAACGTGACCACTGAGCTGGAAATGGATGATCTAACGGTAGGAGTGGACCCAAGCACCACCTCTACACCCTTAAAATGGCCGTGCACATCAGAACAATCAAAGTCGTGGAGGAAGACCAAGGCATCCAAGTTGGATGAGGAACCTATCACATTTACTGAGCGTGACCTAAGTGACATCAGTGATACAGTTTGCGAAGCCACTAGGGAGGCACTTCAGGAGTCAATGACGGAGCAACAGACTTTATTGGGGGCACTCAGGACGCAATTACAGGAACTTCAACTACGACCCCCATAGCAGGGAATGGTAGTTGCTTGCGGGGCCATGGGTACATCAGCAACTGAGCAGTTGCTACAAGCCAAACTGGCTAATGCGGTTGTGCTACCGGAAGGAGCACTAACAATAGAAAATGCGGGGGATAGAACCATGGTAGGCCGGCTCAAAGGATTGGGATTAAATTTTGCTACCCTCCTACGAGAAATTTTATACCAGCTACAGGATGGAGCAACGACAAAGCTCCGCGCATGGGAAGGATGCGCAGTACAGATGCTCAGTGAACAGAGAATCAACATCGAGCAGTTGAGCCTCCAACGCGACGAAGCGGTAGCACAAACTTGGCAGTTGGAGAAAATTGTTGAAGAAGCATGTCGACGCGCCCCCGAGCTCGAGATTGCAGCAGATCTGCTAGTGGGTGTAAGAATCCACAAATTGGCCAGTGGATTCCGCCAAGCGAAGGAGGAAGAAACGAGGATATAGTTACAACTCACCATGCAGATCGAAGAACTAAAGCTCAAGGCGTAGCCAGTGACATGTCCGGAGGTCCGCGAGCAATGGCATCAGTCCATTTAAGAAGGATTGGAAGCCATAGAGTGCGTCATATAAGATTGCACGGGATTGCTAGATCAATCACTTTTCATGCTCACTTCACTAGAGGAAGACCTAAAGCTCCAGCGATTAGAGATCGAAGCATGGGAGTTGTAGCAGATAGCTGAAATACAATATGAAATATGCATGAAACGTGCTAGCTTTGTTGTATTAAGAAGTGAAATTTCCAGTCATACAATACAACCATGACCGACCACTAGTTACGACAACGAAATGTTACGATCACTTCCGCCTGCTCCTCTAAAGCATTTTACTATCTCTGCACAGTGGAGAAGCCAAGGCTCATTACAATACTCTCCATGCTTTCTCTAAGATACTCCTATCAGAAGCTTGGCTTACCAAAAGTCCCTACAGTGAGTTATGAGGGACTATATAGCAAAGGGTGGGGTGACCCTTGACATTCCCCTTTATGATTGTTCATTTATCCTCATGACTCTTCAACTACTCTATGAATGTTACATCCAACTATCAACACCTGAACTTCCACTTGACAAGACGTTACATACAATCTGCACATGTACCCATGTGAGACAAAATAGGCTTGAGAAAGCCATTTAAGACATCATTATGATTCAGACAACTATGGGAAGACCAGCTCTTCGACATCCTCATGATGGTCGATGGTGGTGAACTGATGGCAAGCTTGGTAGTTCGCGATGGTGTATGTGTACTCTGTGGTGACATCTTTCTGGAAACTAACTCTTGCCTCCATTGCACTTGGCTACACTGCTCTCGCTCCTTTGTCAAACTTGTTTAATAACATGCGCATCATTGTCTTGAGTGCGACCGGACCAACAAAATATTGATGCATGGTGTCTGCACTAATCACCAAGTCTGCGTTGGTGGCTATGTGCATCAACTTGTCAAAGTACGAGTCAAGATTTAGTCGGACTTGTGCCTTCATCTTTGCCTTGATGAGTGTCCCAATAGATGGGATTGCATGTGCGTACACAACAACATCCATACTCCTGAATACTGTGCATGGGAAGCCTACAAACTAGCGATGAGCTGCAGGAGATCTTCATAGTTCCATATTTGACTCTAGATTCAAGCCTTTAGCTCAACTACTCTGGGATTCATCATCTTAGGCAAGCGTAACGGGGTTCCCTTGTATCTTATTGTCCACGTTTTCATGTAGTCAACAACAATATGCACATTTGACAAGGTACGTGCTCTCCTAACACATTGTTGCTACTAACCGTTGAGATGGACAACTTCCTTATGCATGGGACCAAACTTGGAATATGATGCCTGCTTGATTGTCTCAAGGGACAATACTTCATCCGGTATCATCTTCTTTAACTCTGCTCAAGTGGATCCTGTAACCAGTTCTCCCCCTTGCTTGGCCATCTATAACTCCTTAGCCATTCACCCATTTTGAGCTATCAAGAAGTGAACTCTCGAGCTAGTGGCTTCAACATATGCTCTGGTAACATTGGGCAATGTTGTTGGATGCTTACACATGTAGACATGATCACTCATTCCTCAAATTGTGCAGGAGATGTGTTGTCATATGGAGAAGACACTCTGCGTGATTTTACAACTCTATGCTACAACTCATCGAATGATATGTTATGCATCTCTTCTTCCATATTTTCTCCAAGGATCTCAATGTCTCCTTGGTCGCTTGGAACTTGCTATGCTTCTAGACCCGGTGAAGATGGTGGGTCGACCTCTTGGTGGTAAGGCATGAGGTCGATGTCTTGCTCTAACTCTTGCTGCTCCATATCTATATCCATTTGCTCAAGTGATTGTTCATTATCTTGAGTGAAGTCCTGTTCCTACGACTGCTCACCCTGTTTTCTTGGTGCCAACTGTTCAAATGAGTCTACTACCTGTACGGGTGCAGTTTCATCTGTCTGCACATGTTGCACCCCCTTCTATACTTGTTCTTGTTGCGCTCCCTTCTCCTATCAGTTTAACTCCTGTTTCTTCTAGAGTTGCTCCTTCAACTCATGCAACTCCACTATTTCCTCCATCCTCTATTTTCTCTCCGCCTTTTCACGGTCCTCCTATTGCGTTGTTGCCTCTTCGCCTCTATTGCCGAAGCTTCTTTCTGCACAAGTGGGTCTTCTCTAAACTTGCAACTTTGTTTCACCTCTGCGCTTTCGACAATCTTTCTCTTGCCTTTGTCGCTCACTAGTATGTTTACCTTTGTTGTTGCTGGTGCTGGTGCTCTCTTGGATGCTGCTTCACTAACCATTCCACTGTGATGTCGACCAGTTCATTGGGCCTAGAGAAGTTGCAACAGTATCTCCTTGGGTCTTCCTCTGCCCAATGACATGCTCTGTGGATCCACTGAAACTGTACTGTAGTGATATTTCACAATAAAATGTGGGTCATACAGATTGAAGCTTTGGACGTCAAAATGATATTTATTGATCTCCTATGTTTCAAAATCCACATGCTTGAGGATCCATATCTTGTACGACCCGATCCACAATGGAAGAGTGGGCCAAGATGCCTTCTTCTTCCAGTGCAGCCTAGTTGACAGTCCAACCAAGATGTGGTATGATACTTCTTGCATGACGAGCTTGTCCATGGAAAACTTCAGCAAAACATGCGGAGGCTTCTCTGTGCTATACATCCGTATGAAGGTGCTGGATGGTGAGGCATACCAATCGCTATGTCAATCAGTGCCTCCGTTGCGACCTTCAACATGCAAGGTGGATCCTGCTCAAATATCATCTTGTACACAAGGGTGAAAAAATGATCTGATAGCTGTGTGATAACTCCTCTTAAGCTGCATTTAGAAAACAATTTAGAATAAGTATTGACAGAGGTTTCCGTCGATGTCCATGCCCACTTCATGCCTGGGAATTGCTGATGGGCACAGATTGCATCCAAGATGTAAGCGGACATGTAGATTTTTGCTTGCTGACCTTTGGGTGGTTGCCGAGCTCCTTCGACCTGTTCCTTTGGCCTGTGAGCCAACATGTCAGACCAGTTGCATGCTTTGCCTTCACTAGCTAGTTGGTCCAATGCGATCACCCAACTCCACGGGAAGGTCTTTGTGCTCTCTTGGCTGTACAAGCAACATGAAAAGATGACCAAGTATTGATACACCTTCTGTAGTATCTTCATCTTGTAAATCTGGTTGGGTGTCATCCTAAATTTTGTTGGCTCATTTACCTAGTTCTGCAAGATATCGTTGGAGTTGGCATTGTTGCTAGATATGTTGAAGGGTGTCTCCATGGTGATCACTGACTTTGACAAATGGTACATCTGCTGATAATCCTATTCCCTGAAGGTAGCAACCTTTGTCCCGTTGAAACTTCTCAATGTCATCATCTCAAGATCAGCGTGCAAGATGATCCAATGTATCATGTCCGTGCATGGGAATGTGGGATACCTGCATGAAATCTGGTACAAGCTAGACTTGTGAATGTTCATATAGACTTGATGGTCTTTGAGATCTTCCCAAAATGTGCCTGAGAATGCATCATTGACCTCTTGCCATTTTAGCTTGATGTCTTTGTCTGCAATCAACTTGGTGTCTTCATAGATCGACAAATTTCTAGACACTCGCTCATCTACTGCTCCAGTTGCGTTTCTGTCAGTGTCCTTTGACCTTTCTCTCTCGGAGGCCATTAATCCTGAACTACTAAGAGATGGACAAACACCTGCTATATCTAGAGACATGGCGACATGTATGGTAAGAAATCTGTCAGTTAAAACCAAAGAAAACTTTATGGATGACATGCAACACACTTGAGGACTGACTAGCAAGGTTTGCACAATTTTCATTGGGAGGTCGGGAGAATGACTTCCAGAACTACAAAAAAGGCAGTCCAGACTGTCGGGAGGGTGGTTGACTGTTGGAATTGTGTAGTGCACAATCCAGACTGGCCTGCTGGGTGCTGAGATTGCGCAATATGCAATTTCAGTTGGCAAGTGATGCAGGCCCAGGGACTGCATTGTGCAATTTTCTGGGCCAGTAGTCACTGCTTCTTAGAATTACGCAAGGCAAGGCTGGAGGGTAGTCACTAGCTAGAATTGCACATTTTTTGGGAGGAAGGTAGAGCCTTCCCTCTCAAAATTGCATAATGTTGTCTTGGTGAGGCAGAGTTCAGGGCAAGGTTGCCCAGATCCACCGACGGACAACTAAAAGCAAATGAAGATATGAATGCATGGCGATATTGAGTATAAGCAGGATTGAATGATCATGCATGATAACAATGAATGAAAGATTTAGAAAATGGAACAACATGCATGTGTGTGAAACGAGTCGCCAAATCGTTCACTGTTCGTGCAAAACAATGTCATGCATGCGACAACAGTGAGATGCTAACAAAAACTGTAACAGTGCTTATACAAGCTAACATGCATGCAAAAGATAGAAAATGTTCACAAAAATCAAGGCAGACAACACTCACAAAAGCCAAAACACAAAAACCGACAGAAATGTTGCAAAAGATAAGTTAAGAGGACTTACCCATAAATAATTGAGTTGGATGTGTCGAAGACTCCTGGATGTGATGTGGGATGTCAGAGTTCCAAGATTGATGTGAAGAATGAGCTCTGAAGTGTCGAATAAATAAGTTTGAGGCTCATGACGTGTTGATTTGGGGTAGCATCAGATGTGCTCTAGCCACGAAAATTGGTGGAGAGGCTAAAGCACATGAAATTTCCAATACTCAGAAATGGTTTGTGCAGATTCTAAACAATTTGGGAGATATTAAAATAATTAATTTTTTTAATGGAGTCCCTAAGTCTAAACTTAGGAAAAATAAAATATTAATGTGAATTAATGTAAAACTGTGTTAGAATGGTCTCAAAGTCATGGATTAAGCTAGAATTAATCTTAGCCATTGATTAAGGACTTAATCTTAACCGCTGAATTGTCAATGAGAAAAGTATAAAAGGAGGCTTGAGGGTCACTTGGAGAACACACCAAGTTGATCAAGATTTTGATTTTCGGGCAAGGTTTGCTAAGGAAGTTGAAAGAGTGATCAGAGTTGTAGCTGAGGGGCAGTGAATACAAAAGAAGAGAGGGTATCGGGAGAATCAGTGCAAAGCCAGATAGAGGTTCATGCAGAGCCAGCCAGGGCTCACACATAAGTAGCTAGGAGTTGCGTAGTGCCTCAGTGAACCAGTGTGGGTGATGTAGAGGCTATAAGGGTTGACTCAGTGCCTCTAGAGGATGACACAGGGTGAGCTAGGGTGATGCTGGGCCACGAAGAGCTAATGCAGTCCCTAGACGCTGACGCTAGGGTTTTCCTGAGGCAGATTGGAGCTGGGAGCTGTCGGAGTGTTTATCCGGGGTTTCAACAGAACATCTGTCTCCGACTGAGAGGTGCTACTGCAGAGATTATTCTCTATTGGGTGAGCCAGTTTTGGCACCCAGATTGTATTTTGAAACTTCTTAATAATTAAAACCCTTTGATAGCTACACCGGTTTTCCCACATTGGCTTTTTCTGGGGACATTGGTCCAAAAACAACGGTGTCACTTGTGTGCTTGTTTTGTTTCCCTCAGTTGATGATCTATAATGTGTTGAGCATGTACTTGTATTTATTTTCAGTATTTACATGGTAAATAACTTGTTAATTAATCAGAACAAGTAGGCAAAAATAAATCAGAGAAGTACATGAAGGGTTTCTAACAGTTCGACTTAGAAATTCCAACATGGTATCGAAGCGTGGTTGCAGATCACAGGAGAACTGAGGACATTAGCCGAGAAGATTAGCAACAATAGAAAATAGCTATCCCAAGTGACAAAAGATGTTCCTAGTAGAGAAGCAACAAGGAAGGGGTGACGTAGTGCCCGTGTCATCAAGGTTGAGCTAGGAAGAGGATCAACGCAGTGGCAGAGGGAAGCAGACTTGACCTACGTAGTGCCCAGTCATATTTCTCAGTCAGGAAGGATTGAAGCTCGTGGCCAGGAGGTGCGAATTTTTCTGGTGCCAAGATTGCACAGAGCCTAGAAGCTCTAACCTTTAGTTTGCTGGGGCTTAGGATGCTGTGGGTAAGTTGCAGAGTGAAGCTGGTGGGGTACTATAGTCAGAACAATACCTAACAGGGAAAGACCAAGGAGGAGGGAGTTGCTACTAAGGATTTCTAGCCAAGAAATCCGGATCAGTGGTGCAGCTGCACTAAGGATCAGAGTGGGGGCATCTTGACATTGGCAGAGGGATTTCCAGGAGGGAAATTGAGGCTCATAGGGAGTCACATCGAGAACTTCCAGGAGGGAAGTAGAGGAGTAGCGAGATGGAAGTGAACAGGGTAAGAGACTAGGACAGACTGGACAGAGCCTCAAACTTCGTAGTTTGGAAGGCCAAAATCTTATTTGTTCTAGATAGGAACCGTCTCAAGCAATTCACCTTGAGGACAATAGAAGTCTGAGTTGACCCAACTGATAACGATAAGTATGAGGATGCAACGGCGAGGGCCAAGAGCATCATCCTTGATGGGGTCAAGGCCCATGTAGTACCACACATTACCAAGAAGAATACGACAAATGAGATGTGGGAGGCCCTAAAGAAGTTGTATCAGCATACTTCCATGTAGAGGAAGATGCTACTAGAGAATCAACTGTGGTCATACCAGATGCAGAAGGGAGAACAAATCGACCCCTTCCTCGGTCGATTGAAGGAGATCCGGGATCAGCTAACTTCCATAGGGTCCACGCCGGATCAAGAATTGATGGTGAGAATAGCCCTGAACGCAGTCTCAGAAGACTGGGAGGTGTTTGTCCAGAGCATATTGGGCAAGGCAACCCTTCCATATTGGGAGGAAATGTGGTCGGCTCTTCACCAAGAAGAGATAGAAGGCTAAGTAAGGCGGGAAGCAGTGGTAAGGGGATCAGAGTCAAGAAGGAGGAGGAGGATGATGCCTTAGAATTTGAGGGAAAGTAGGGGAAACCGAAGAAGAAGGACCTATCCAAGGTCAAATGCTTCAACTATGGGGAACTGGGTCACTATGCGAGCCAATGTCTGAGGAAGAAGAGCAAAGGAGAGGCTTTCAAGACTAAGGTTGTGCTAGCAAGGGTGGAGAAGGAATTGGAGACAGATGATGACTATGCCATGAGTGATCACATGCCACTTGAGCGAAAGTGGGGAGATATCGATCTGAAGTTAGACAGACTACAGGAGATGACAGGTAGGATCCTCGAGGTACCAAACCTCTTGGATTATACCTTGCTATGGGAGCCCTGAAGAGGAGTAGAAGGATTGGCAGATGTCAGTAGAGACGGATGAGGATGGAACGATAGAGGGTGCTACAGTGTAGGATTCCCGAGACAACACGAGGCTAGCAGGATGTAATAGTGCGAGAGGAATGACAATGTTACACCAGTGTAGGATGGCACAAAGAGGTGTGCAATGGTGCGAGATGTAGGGATTTGTTGTAGCATCACAGAGGTCAGAGAGGGGGCACTTGTCAGTGAAAAAGGTAGTTTTAAGCTTCGTGGGTGTCTCTACCCTGACAGAGATGTCAGATTTGGGAGATAAGTTACTTACTTCTCAGTCACTAAGTTGCAGTGCAACAGTTAGCAATGGTAGTGGCAGGGTCATGGGCAGCAACATGAATGCAGAGGGAGTTATCGTACAGATGCAGTAGTGGTAGTGGTATGACCATGGGTAGTAGTACATGATGCAATTAGTGTAGAGTATGTTGGGCAACAGGCCTAACATCAACATAGGGACCGATGCTGGATGATTAGGGTGATGCTCAGTGAAGAGTATTAATAGAGCACAATCCTCGCTAAGCGGGAGTGTTGATTTGGGGTAGCATTGAATGTGCTAGATCTCCAATACCCAGAAATTGTTTGGGCAGATTCTAAAGAGTTTGTGAGATATTAAAATAATTATTTTTTTAATGGAGTCCCTAAGTCTAAACTTAGGAAAAATAAAATATTAATGTGAATTAATATAAAACTATGTTAGAATGGTCCAAAAGTCATGGATCAAGCTAGAATTAATCTTAGCCATTGATTAGGGACTTAATCTCAGCTATTGAATTGTCAACAAAAAAAGTATAAAAGGAGGCTTTAGGGTCACTAGGAGAACACACCAAGTTGATCAAGATTTTGATTTTCTGGGGTAGGGTTTGTTGAGGAAGTCGAAAGAGTGATCAAAGTTGTAGTTGAGGGGTAGTGAATATAGAAGTAGAGAGGGTATCAGGAGAATTAGCGCAGAGCCAGACAGAGGTTCACGTAGAGCTAGCCAGGGTGCACACAGATGTAACTAGGAGCTACGTAGTGCCTTAGAGAGCCAGCATGGGTGACACAAAGGCTCTAAGGGCTGACACAATGCCTCCTTAGGCTAATGCCGGGTGAGCTAGGGTGACGCTAGGTAGATGCTGGGCCAGAAAGGGCTGATGCAGTCCACAAAGGCTAATGCTAGGGTTTTCTTGAGGCAAATTGGAGCTGGGGGCTGTCAGAGTGTTTATCCAGGGTTTCAGCTAGAACATCTATCTCCGACTAAGAGGTGATACTGCTGAGATTATTCTCTTTTGGGTGAGTCGGTTTTGGCACCCGGATTGTATTATGAAACTACTTAATAATTAAAACCCTCAAATAGCTGCACTATTTTTCCCTCATTGGGTTTTTTCGGGGACATTGATCCAAAAACAACGGTGTCACTTGAGTGCTTGTTTTGTTTCCTTCAGTTGATGATTTGTAATGTGTTGAGCATGTACTTGTATTTATTTTTAGTATTTACATGGTAAATAACTTGTTAATTAATCAGAACAAGTAGGTAGAAATACTCTTCTCAGGTGCATGAGATGCTCTTCATCAGATTTAGAATATACAGTTACATCATCTAGATAGATCACAATAAATCTGCCAATTTCATCAACAAAAGAAATATCCATTGCTCTTTGAAATGTGGCACCAACATTCATTAATCCAAAAGGCATCTTCACATACATGAAGGTACCCGTGGTAAAGGCTATTTTGTCCTGATCTTTTGGATGAACTAAGACTTGATTATAACCTGAGAATCCATCTAGTAAGGATATCCTAGAATATCAAACTACCTTTTGCAGAATATGATCCATTTTAGGTAAGGGATAGTTGTCTTTTAGGGAAACTTTGTTTAGGTTTCTGAAATCTATACACAATCTGATTTCACAAGTTTGCTTCCTAGTTGGCACAATATTGGAAACCCATTTAGAGTACCTAAGAGGAACTATGATTTTAGAGTCGTACATTCTTTTGATTTCCTTCTCAATTAAAGGCATCATAACCGGGTTTATTCTGTGAAGTTTTTGTTTAAAGGGTTTTTGATCTTTTTTAATTGGAATTTTGTGTTGTATAATTTCAGTGTCATATGTTTTAATATCTCCATAGCTCCAGGCAAAAGCATCACTAAATTCCTTAAATAAAGCAATATATTTTTGTTTTTCAGCTGCTAGGATTGATTTAGACAGTTTTATGATTTTTGGGTCCTTTTCAGTACCTAAATTACAATCTTCAACAACTGCTCATGAGGGCTCAATATTAGGATTTTTAGCCACATCATTGAAATCAAATAATTCTTGTAGCCCCTAGGAAAAATATTATCTCTAAGCTGGAGTGTTTCAAATTCTTCCTTTTCCAGATCTATCTCAAGCAATTCTAGTTTATTTACAAATTCATCTACAAGTGTATTTACATATAAATTATCTAATTGCCTTTCTGGACTAGGGTGCTCAACAATTTGACTATCTACTTCAGATTCGATATCAATATTGTCATCTTGAAATTCATCTTTTGATTGCAGGAAACTTTCAATATTTTTATCATTTCCAAACACCTACTAATATCTCATGTTATCAGGTACAACTGGTTAGTGTTTTAGCTCCAATACATATTCTTGATTAGGATAAGGCATTTTACAAGAGCTAGCTGAAAAAGCCATATTATTTGGAATGATGTTTTGTTTTCTTAGAATTGCAAAAAGGTCATATTCAAGAAAACTCTCTAGGAAGTCAAGCACAAAATTTTTGTATGCTCTCATCCTAGGATGTTTGGCTCAATATTCTCCTTTAATTTGTTTAATAATTAATTCAACATCCCCTTGAATGGAGATGATTTTAACACTTACCTTTTTTAACAACTGCAATCCTAAATAAGGACTTCATTCTCTGCAATGCTATAAGTACATTGAAAATTAAGCCTATATGAGTGACCTTCAACATGATTATTTTTTGTGTTCACTACCCAAATTCCTGCTCTAGAGCCATCTTTGCCACAGGAGCCATCAAAACTCATATTCCCAAGAGGTTTAAGAGGAGTATTCAGTTTTATTAGTTTCATTTGGGCTGGGTTTGTTTTAGAAATTTTAGTTTCAGCATTGATCACTTGAGCGTTGACATCCCCATCATTGTAAAGAATGAAAGAATCCAAATCCGAATGAGCATAATAAAGTATATAGTTGTGAGGTTTGTCTTGACTACTCACCATGAATTTTATCAAGGTTTCCCTATATAGTCTTCTTTACTGCCCAAAGACTAGTATGGTAGCAAAGGTCATATCCATTTGTAGGGTACCTTGTATTTTTTCTCCCCATGAGGTTGACAACAACATGCCATACTCAAGGGGAATGTTTGCAACCACTATGTCCATTACTAGAGTTTTAGCAGGGATTTGGGTTAAAGTAACACATAGGTCTTTGATAAGACCTAGGCATCTGACTTTGCTGGAATCAAAGGAGTACAGGTCTTTGTAAGGTCTAGTAATGTCAAGTCCTAATTTCTCCATAACAACTTTAGACATTAAATTGTGGGAGGCATCTGAATCTAACATAGCATTATGGAGATTTTTGTCATGAATATTCAAGATAACATAGAATGGAGGAACACCCACTTCCTGTGGTTTTCCTTCAACTTCCGGTCCAAACAAGAGTTCAGGCTGGTCATCACTCAAATTCACAGGCTTATTATTTTCTGCTATGTTTAAAGCTTTTATTACTTGGGGCATGTACATGTTTTTACTCATTAATTCTGTGAGAGGAATGGGGATTTCAATTTTGCTAGTTCATTCTCAATGTTGAATGATGTTTGAATCTTAGTTGAGTTGGGAAGTTCATATTGTTATGTGATTTGTTTAGTCATAGACTCTTTTTGTTGACTAGCTGTTGGGACATCTGTTTGAGTAGTTTTAGAAACATTGTCAACAACCTTTTTGAGAAGGATTTATACTTTTTCCTTACTAGAATTATCCTTAATTTTCTTAGGAAGACTATCTGTGGTTTTCCTAAGTTCATTTTCAGATGAATTTTAGTAGGATTATCTGAGTTTTTGGCATTGAGAGTTTCTGGATTCTTTTTTCTCCTAAGGTTGTATTGCCTATGGACTTCCATTATGGCATTTTCAAACCCTTGTTTATATTCATCTGACTCTTTGGAATCCAATTTAGTTTGGACTAGGAGAAAAATTTCTAGCTCCTCTTAAGTGAGGAAAACTGCTTCATCATCGCTTATTCCCATCAAATTAATTTGATTATCCTCCAAATCTTCCACAATATTCCCCTCATCATCTGTGTAATTTTCCTAAAAAGGAGGTTGAACCTACTGGTTTGGACCCTTTTGTTCTCTTCGTTTAATTTGGGGAACATTCCTTTTAAAGTTTTGGTTTCCAGTTTGAGGGAGATTTTGGTTCTCTCTTACTTGAGTTTGGTTGTAAACAATATTGAATTGTTCACAATATTCTTCCACACTTTCATTTGGTTTTCTTTTCATACTTTTATATTCGTTTAGGAGTTGAAGTGGATTTTTCTTGATCTCCCATCTAGCTAAGAAAGTTTCATGGAAAGCATCAAGGTTGGCTATAATTCCTATAGGTAAACCGCTAAACCATTTTTTAACATCACCTCCCAAACTTTGGGCAAAAAATCTCATTTTAAAATCAACTTTATCTACTTCTTGGAGGTTAAACACATCATTCATCCTACCCACATGTTGTTGAGCAGTATAAGCACCAGTGTTATCAAAGGTCACAATTTTAGATTGGTAATCTCCAGGCATAACATTTAGCTGGCCTGGTAACACCAAAGGTGCAAACCTACCTGCCATAAATGTTCGAGAAGATTGACTTGAAGATGGACCTAATGGAGGTGTAGTTTTGATAACTACATGGATAGTAGGAATAATAGTTTGAGGGATCATAGGTGAGGAAGTTGAAACTATGGAATGAGTAGGATTGGGAGGCTGTAGATGAACAGACTAGGAAGACTGACTAGAAAAAGAGGTTGCTGCAACTGTTAAATTAGAAAATTCAATAGATTGTTGAATAAAATCTTCTTCAATAGCTTGATCCAACACTGAAACTAGACCTTGTAATTTGTCAAATTGTTGTAAGGATTCTAGATCAAAATCTGCTTCAAAATGTTGGGTCTGGTGTATGTATGGTTTCAATATGGCTTTATGAATGATAGTTTGGTCTACAAAATCCTCAGACTTTGATCTAAGCGTTGGAAAGGAAAATCAAACTCTATATCTTGCATAGTTTCAAATTTCTTTGGAAGTGAATTAGACCTTGACAAAAGAATATTCTCAGGAAGAGAATTGAATCTAGACAATGGGCTATTACTACCTTGACTCTTTCTAAAACTCTTCTTTCTCACCAACTTCTCAGGGTTATCTATGAATTCAACAGGATTAGGGTTAGGGTGAGATGTAGTGAAAATTATTTTGGAAGCCAGGTTTATTAAAAATCATCACACAAATAAAATCAAATCAATGACACAGTAGAATATTTACAAAATAACAACCTCAGATCATGTATTTCATAATAATGATATAACAGTTGTTTAATGAAATACTGATCAAAAGCTAGGGAATAATATTGTGTCAGATTAAGAAGTTTTCTTCCCCAATATGGTCGCCACTATGTTGTCGTTTTGTATTTTTTAGGTTGAGGGAGTAAACACATAGGACAACATCAAAACCACTTTGGAAGCTGGGATCTAGCCCTTCCAGCTTCAGAGAGGGATCTCTCTATTTAATTTAGCCTTGTTTTAGTGTAAATTTTAGAATAGCTATGATTGTATTTGTTTTTTTTGTTTGAAATGTTTGGTTTATTTGAGTGTTATAATTCCATTGGGCTATGGAGTTTATAGATTAAACTGGATTCTTCATCAATTTTTAGAGGAGTTCTCACATGGAAAGCTAGGTTGCACTAAGTGGATCTTTTCAGAAATTAAATGAATTGTGGAATAGCAAAAGTGTAAGGTTTAAGTGGAAATCAAGGAGAAACTAAGAATTCCTTGATCTGACTTCAGTGGAAAACATTAAAATCAACAACAACCAAAATAGGGTGCTCTAGATAACAAATCCTATTTATCACAGTTTCTGTTGATTAATTAAGAAATTTTGAATAACAAAGAAAACGAAACAATGTTTAAACAGTTAGACAAAAGAGACACATCACCATTAGTACACCACATGAATCCTGTGAAAGGTTCTTGTATTATTGATGCTCCAGTACTTTGAAAATACAATATGTAGAAGGAAATTACATTCGGAAATCAACCCTTGATACTTCAAACAGTGAATTAGTTATAATGAAAAATTACAAAAATGATTTACAAAATCGCTCTGAAACCGAGAATGTATTATTAGCCTAATTACAAACTATATCATTTAATCTTGGCAAAAGAATAAGCCATGTAGGCTGTTGAAGAGAAAAGTGGCCCAATTTTGATGGTTTTGATTGCTGAGTCAACTAGAAACAGTGTTGCGATGCTGAATTGACTATCGTGCTGGCAGTTGTGCTGGCAAGTTGTTTTACTACTCCTAAGTTATCCTTGAATCCAATAAATCAACCAATTCTTCCCATCTGGAATTATCAACTTTGTTACCCTGCGGTAGATTTCATCTACCTTTGTATATTTGGCAAAAGTTGGTTTTATGATAAAAATATGTTTTACCTCATTCTGCACATGGAAATCGCTTGACATGGTCTCCAGGAATGCCTTTGCTATCATACTTCCCTATATTCCACTAAAATTAATGCTGCTTTTAGCCACTTCTTTCATCTTTAGGATATAATCTTCTTGAGTGATCAACTTGTCATTTATGACATAGATATGGGTAGTCCCTTTTGCATTAAGGCTTTAATTCTGTTTGTAAACTTGTTTACCTGCAACTCTAATGTTTCACACCTTTCTTCCAACTGATCAATGCGATTTCTCTTTGTCAAGACTTTCTTGACTTCCAGAATGGTGGCAGTTCTATCACTGACTCCTACTTCCTCTAGCTCATATATGGACTTTGAGTTTAAGAACTTAATTATATTAGCAACTTCTGTTGGCATCTCTCCCATCTTTTCTCTTCCTTACACAATAGTTTCTGTAGCCTTCTCTATTAGCTCTTTCTGCTGAAATATGATTTGGATAGATGGCCAAATCTCATTCATAGAGTCTAATATATTCATCCAAATAGTTTCCTTGGCTTGGGCCAAGGTCTAACTGATTGAAGTGTCTATCTCTACATGACGCAGCTTTTCCAACAATCTCTGGGATTTTCCAATTCAACAATTTGAGTAGCTTCAACTTTGGCCTTCTTCACTTCCAAATCTTTGATTTGGCTCTACAAAGTCTCAATATCCTTTGACTACAGTGACACATTTTGTATTGTCTGGGTTACTTGTTTAGCACTTGTAGTTTGAGTGGAATAAGTAGTTACAGTGGTTGCTCCTATTGATGGAAGCTGAGAAATAGGTACAACTTCCAGGGGGACAATGGCCATCTTCATACTATCTTCCTTCTCCTTTATCAATTTCTCCAACTCTTCCTCCATCTGCCTAATCTGCACATTCTGTTATATGATTAATTTCATCATATCTACTTTTTGTGCCTCACCCTCTTCAATATCCTTGGTCATTGGATCTTCTGTGGATGGTAGCTTGAGCTGTTTCCTTAATGCTGTAATGTCCAAGTTCTTCTTTTTAACAATCTCCTTAGCAGAATTAACATATTTAGGGTCATACCCTATCTTAATCACCAAGTCTTCCAAAGACTTGATCCTGTTATCTTTGGCCAAGGAGGACACTTTTCCCATCTTCAGCTGTGACTGGACATTTGCAAAAGAAACCTACAATTTAGATAGGGCTTGGAATGTTAAGGGGAAAATATAATGGGAGAGGTTTGACTCCCAGAGCGTAATCTCATTGGTTTTATCTGTGTGCTTATCCTCTAACCAACAATACAATTCCAGAAAATTGCAGTCACACAGAGTTTCACTTATTATGTAATCCCTATCAGCTAAAGGTGTATGATCTAAATCTAGAATAGGGGGAACTAAAGGATTAATAGGTTTATCTTGAGTTTTAGTTCTGGGAGGCAAGATTGTACAATTCTGAGTGTAGGAAGAAATTGCAGAGGAGCTTACTGAGCACAGAAGTAATAACAGTTTGTCTGGCGAAAAGGAAAGGGAATGTCAATGTATGTCATAGTCCTGGCTGTGGAAATGCTCTGATGGAGATTGCTGTGGGAAATTTTGAATAACAGAAACAATCAAGAGTGAAAAGGGGTGAGAATGATAGGCTTAGAGGTATTTAAACACCACGACAAATTTCCTATTGGAAATGGCATGAGACCCTTAGGTTGAATAATTACCTGGGAGAAATCAAAATAAATGAAGAACGATTATTTGGTCGAGAACGCATTTAATTGGTCCAACGTTCATACCATGTGGTGGGTAGAGAATGGTGGAGGAATATTGGTGGGGTGCAGTAGGATGGATAAGGGAAAGGCAGTTTTCGAAGGGGGTAGCAGGTGGTTAATAGTTCCAGTGGGGGTGGGGTGCGAAATCACCACAGGGAAACACGTAAGGGATGGGGCCCGATGAGGAAAAATGCTTTCCGGACCTCCCCTAGGCGGTAAAGGCAGAATGCGAAGGGGGGCCAAAAATGGATGAGTTTTGTCGATCAATTGCGTGATCAAATCCCAATGCCTGCAAACGGTTGGACTTTATCCATAAATGATAAACTCTATTTGTCTGCTTGCTCTTTTGATATTTCGTTTCGGACTTAGGATAAGGGAAAATGTAATATATAAAGTACTTTTATCCCAGTGCACATGTTTCTCCTTTGAACTTAGCATAAGGATGAATAATGAAACATTTTGAAATACTTTATCCCATCATGCATATTATGACCTTTCATGACATCCTAAAAAATTAGGATAAAATTAGGATAAAATTTATATAGGCAAATAATTACCAAATCATCTAATCTACCTACCCTTAGCTAGACTATCATTTTTATTTCTGTCTCTAGGGTGCACTTAAACTAGCAAACCCATTTTTATTTTATTTTATACAGAATGAAAAACTACCTAACCTATCCCTTATTTCTCCTATTGATCCAGATTAAACAGTTGGATCAATATCATTTTCTACCTAACTTATGATTTACCCAGATTAAACTGTTGGGTAAAACTTTATTCTCTATCTTAAATTACAAAAATTGAAAGGAGTTTAATCATGATTAAACTGTATGATTAAACTATGACTAGTGATTGTGGCATTTTGAACAAATTTCAAACAACTTTTATTTTACAGAAATGAAGAAAAAACTATTTATGAGTAGTAACATTTAGACTTGCCACACTTTCAGTATTATTCTTTTTTTGAATTTCTTTCTTTTGGTGGGGTTCAATCTTTTCTTATTTCTCAATATTCTTGTTTTTCTCTTTATTTTTCTTCTTTATACCCTCTTTTCATTTTTTATTTTTTATTTTTTAAATTTGGAAATCATTGTCATATTGACAAGTATATACAAAATAAGATTCTTGAGGTACAATACTCAATTACCTTGAGATCCTATAAATTATAGGACCTTAACCACTGGCCAATGGTTTTGGTTCTAGTTTCTTTAAGCCTTCAAAAGGGCTTAAGAAGGGGTGTTGTCTTCAAACTCCCACAAACACCACCCACCCCGCCCGCCACCAGCCCACCCACCCCCCCCCCACCACCAACCAAAAAAAAAAGAAAAAATTAAAACTCACTCTTTCCTGCAAAGTAAATTGGTTATTGTATTTTTCTACATGCTTACTAATGATTATGCATATAGTTCTTTTAAGCCTTCAAGAGGGGTTAGGAAGGGGTTCCCCCTTCACCCCCACTCTTTCATTTTGGTAGCGGATTCCTTTTGTAGACATATAATTTATGACAATGGTCCATGAGTGTTTAGAGGGATCCAACTGAGCATGGATCTTTCTGTCACTCACCTTCTCTTCCTGGAGGATGCCCTTTTGGAAATGTGTTGAGAAGAGATGCCAAGATCTTTGACCAAATTATCTCCCCTTATGGAAGAGCTATAAGTATGGAATTAAACTCTTCCATATCCACCCTAGCATCCCATAGACTTCTACACTTCCATCAACATGTTAAGAAATCTAGGGCATCAAGGTTAAGTGATTTCTCCTCTATTAGTGTCTGCTTGTGAATGATTTTTAATTCTTAGATTAGGATCTTATTTACTTATGTTAGTATAGTATTATTCTTCATCAAACAACTACCAATGCATGAATCATAAAGAGACAAGAGACATAGAATATAGGCTATAAGCTAGGGCCAAAACCTCCCCCACTTGAGAGGAAAAACCTGAATAAATTCTTCTTCTTATAGAGATTCCTGTTGACAAATACCAATACCAAGACCCTTGACCTACTTTCTACTCCAAGACCAAGTCACACACCTTCCTTGATGAAGTACTTATTGAAACAAAGTTATTTCTCTTTCCTCCTTCTATGGACAATGCATGTTAAATTGTTCGCACTTCTGCAATTTCGTTCTCATCCACATATCTGCAACTCTCAGTTTATCTAATTCTTATATGTGAGTTGTTTAGAGATATATTCCTTCTTTTATTGACTAGGATACTCAATATTATGACCTTAGTTATGATGTATGCTGATATAAAGATATTTTTCTCGGCTCCTTTATTGACTGAGAAAACCTTATTGTAGAACCCTTAATACATGCCACACGTGAGAGGAAAAGTTAACCAAAATAGTGCCAAAATAACTCAATTTCTTCTCCTTCTTCTCACGTTGGATGAGAGGATTCTATATCTCCTTTTCACACCTTCTAATGTATTTCATATACAAGACCAAATTCACTGCCTAGAATGAAAGTCAAGTTGCCTATAAACGTTAATTTTCCCATGCAATTTAATCGACATGACTTGGAGACAAGGCTGACATGCCTTTTGGAGATTATCTTACTTTCATATTTAGCCTAGTTGAAGGAGAGGTATTATTCTTGCCTTATAGGGCTTTATACTTATTTTAACGAATCATACAAAATATAACATGGCCAAGAAGGGTCCCTCATACATGATATTGACTCAATTTGACTTTTATGACTAGATGACAAAACCTAAAGGATCACAATGGGATCCATAACTAAAAATAAAATTCTTTGCTCATGAAACCCATGAGACAATAATTACATTAATAATTCTAGTTTTCTTCTTTTCATCAATTACATAAAATCACAATTACATATGTCATTATGAAGACCGAACCTAGTTACACTTTTCAACACTCCCTCTTAACTAGGGAGGTATTCATAATGGTACTTGGTCATTCTCAATCTAAATAATTTATCGTAAGATGGTTCAGATTAGTAACCCATCTATTTAGCATCATATCAACCAACATTGTCACATAACAAGGCCTTGACTAACAAATCTATCTCTCCATAAGATCAGAGCACAATGCTGGTGAGACTAATGATTCATAGACACCCTCATCATTGTCTCTCTTGGAACATACCTCACCCGAGTTCTCAGGGTGTGCTCCACCAAGATTATTCTTATCTTGGATTCCCAATACTCAAAGAATATTGGTCCTCTATAAATGTTGGCTTGATGGGCCTTGACCCAGCTTCAAAGTTAGTTGTGCCAACCAACAAAACCCTAAATTGCTGGCCCTTTGGGCAACAACCCACATAGTGCAGGCTGCAGTCTCACCCGAATCAGTATTGGGGGATGACAAAAACATGTTTCTACATCCAGAGGTCTATGTGATGGGTTGCTGGAGCTTTTAGGGCTTATTCCTTTATTTGCGAACCCTAATCCTTTCAAAATAGATAATTGCAGTAATTAATATAAACATGATATATACCTTCACGAAGGTCTTTAAACATTAATAACATCTATAAATTACACTGATCTACTACTTTCGTGCATATCAAATAAGAATTCATTGATATAAATTTAGATACAAAGGGAAAATACAGAAACTGTAGAAGTAAATATAGATACATAGATGCGCAATTTATGGATCAAAATTATCTTTATTAGATGTATTCTTTATGTTACAGACTCTTCTTCCCTGCGCAGTCAGCTGTAGGGGCCCACGCACTCAACCTGTAGACTTACCAAGGTCTCTGCACACTCAGATGCAGGAGCCTTCCCCTTCACCTAAGTACAAGAAAGATACTTTCCTGCCTTAGCTTACTTGCCCATAAAATAATCTTATATCAATGAGTTGCCTTCTAGAATCGATATGACTCTTCTATATATAGCCATTTATTTTACAATACCATGGTCCACAGACCATGGGCGGGTCTCAAAACTCCCTATCTTCTAGCCACATAAGGGACTAAAGCCCCTTTGAATCTTATTACCTTCACACTCTACTTCCTCAAAATGCAGGGAATTTACAATTACACAAAAAGTAAATGCCAAAATTTTACCCTAGGGGACCTTATCCCAAAAATGAATACTCTTATATTGGATGCCCTAACACATCCTCAAAGATCATTGGATGCTAGATGTTCACCCAATCCTCCATTATGTCTTCCCATGTGAAGACAAGAATGATGTGTCTATCTCTCCCTCCTAATTGGGGAGGACATTTATATTCCAATAAAGGAATGTACTGATTCCTATAGAAGGAATGTACCTAAGCTCCCTCTTGGCTTAGGAATTGTGCTTCTAGTTTCTTCCAAGTAAGAAACTTGTTTCCAAACTCCATCTTAATAGGGGACCTATAGTAACTCCTCAAGTGGAGATGATGGGACAACTAGTTGCTTGAAGAAATCCTCCACATGATGTCATGAACTTCTTTTTGTTATTCAAGATTCTTAATGTTTCAGGACTTCCTTATAAGGTACAGATCATCCATCACTTTCATCCATGAGTTTTTCATGTCAACATAGGAAATTGATCCATTAGTTCATATTTGGCCTTCCTTCATGCCATGCTACCTTCTTCATGCCATGTCTTCTTAAGTATCTTTCATCCTAGTACATGGGCATCGTTGGAGAAACATATCCATAGATCTTCCTTTGGCAGCCCTCCATAAGCCCATCCAGGTATTTGTTCAAAAATAAGAAACAAACACTTAAATAAATATTACATTTGTGATGGTCTTTCATCATGACATCTTCTAGTTTTCATCAACATCCTACATTCATATCGACACATCTCCCAAAGATATACATTGTCAAGGGTCTCTTTCTTTTTCAGTCTCCACCAGAGTTCTTCATATATTTCATGGAGATATCTAGTCAAATCTTCTTAGTCTTTGGATGTTGATTGATTTCTTTCATGGTTGCATATCCCATAATCTCTTCCTTCCTTTATTCACAAATTTCATTCCCAAGAACTTCCAATCAGAGTCCCTCAATTATAGTCAACCACCTCATATTACATACGAGGACATACTATGTTGATTTCATCTAATGAATGTGTGACCCATGAATTTGTGCATTCCTTCTAAGGAGGATATCCTTTCTTTTGATCATGCTCTTAAGATAGAGAATTGGCCCATGTTATCTACAACCATATGACATTAATATTTATTATTGAATATAAACATACATACCTCATTTTCCTTTGGATAATCCAAATTTCCTACATTAGCTTCCTTGATTGAAAGAGCTTCAATCCCTTGATCTGCTTCTACATACCTCATTTTCCTTTGGATAATCCAAATTTCCTACATTAGCTTCCTTGATTGAAAGAGCTTCAATCCCTTGATCTGCTTCATAGTTTATGTCATTATACCATCATCCCATGAATTCCACAAGAATTATTGATAAAACACTTGCTTCCCTTCTTGATGGGTGAACCTTTCAATGAAGATTCCATAAGAGAATCTTGAGGATCTAAAGTATCCCTTCTGCAAATGTTTCCTTTTGTATGATGAACCTTTTACTATATGAACTTATTCTTTCTTTTCCATAAGGACCACTTATGTTTCTAACGAGGTTCCCAAGAGACATATCCTTCATTTTTAACTTCCATAGATTCCAACCATCTTTCAAACTTGTCTATGATGATGTTCCAAGCTCTTTCTTTCAATGCTTCTATGATTCCTTGATGCATCCCATTATTATTTTTCTAAGTGAATTGTGATAGATGTATCTTACAACAAAATACTTAGGAACTTGAAAATAACTTATGTGAGGAATACTATCTAAGACATAATAGAGATCTCTTCCTCTTTCTTGGTCTTCTTGTTTTCATCTTCCTCCACTTCTTCAGTGATATGGGATTCTTCTCTTCCTCCTTTGTAATTGTCCTTCTTGATCTTAGTAAACTCTCTTTTTTAGTGCCCATATTATTGACACCCATAGCATTGAGTATTAGTCATTTCCTTCTTATTTTTCCGAGAATCAAACTTGCCAAATTTTCCCTTTCTTCTTTTCATTGTATCATAAGGTTGATTTTGCTCACCTGCTCCCACATTAGATTTGGACTTTAGTCTAGATTCTTCAATCTTGCACAATGAACATAGATCCTGGAATGGCGTAGCTTCTTTCTTCCCATAAATTCTTGAAGTAAAGCTACCCCACTCCTTCGGTAGTGAATTCAGTACAACCATATTTATTTCTCTATCAGACATGACTTCTCCCAGATTGTGGCAACCTTGGTTAAAAATCCATGTAAAAATATACAAGACCACAATCATGGGACACGTATTCCAAGATGAATTATGGGAAAAACATCCTAGTGGGTGTTCATTCAGTTATTTTGGCTAAAGGAAATTGGCAAAGAGAAAGGAAAAGGCAATAAAAAGGAAAAAGGAATTTTTGGCACATTTATTTATGAAAGTAATGAAAATTAGGAGAAAAGGAAGGTGAAAGGTCACATGTTACAAGTGAGGAGGAAAATTAAGGAAAATAATGTAAAATGAATAAAATAGAGGCCTTATTGATAAAAAGGATTTTGAGGATCAGTGGGCAAGCATGTTCAGTTAAGTTTTATTGGAGATCTCTTCTATTCTCTCTCTCTCATACTCTTGGACACTTAGTGTTTACTTGGAGCACTCTTGGAGAGGGTGGCCTACTTGGAGTGTTGGAGAAAGAATGCAAAGGAAGAGTAGGAAAGCACAAGAGGACATCGAGATCAAAAACTACAATGAGTTTTTCTTTCAGGTATTGAGTTGCATGTATGTTTTCCTCACTAGTTTTGGCATGCATAGCATATGCATGTGGTTTATTGGTCATGATCTGTCACTGGCATGGAGGATTGCCTAGATTGACAGTTGATTTTCCTAGCCTTTCCATTTCTCGTATAGCCATGGTGGTGTTGGTTTATTTCTTTGTTTTTCTAGTTATTTCTCATGTTTCCTTTAGCTTGGGTTGAGTTAATAGTTCCTAGAAGCCATGGTTGGACAAGCGTTCTCGAAGCCCTGTAACATCTTGGATTGAGTTACTAGTCTTGGAAGCCTTGATTGGAAAAATGCTTTGGAAGCCCTTGGTGGGTTGAGTTACTAGTCCTAGAAGCCCTAGTTGGAAAAATAAGTTGGGGTTTAATTACTAGTCCTGGAAGCCTTGGTTTGAGAAAATTTTCTAGAGCCTTAGAAACTAGTATAATGATGGTTCTTGTGATGTTCAACATTGAGGTGGAATCACTGTTTGATGGGTTGAGGTGGTTTTCCTCTGGAAGCCCTAGATTGTTTCAGTTGATGTGTTTATGGTATCCCACATTCATGTTTGGAATATGGCAAGGGGGTTACTGGTTGAAAGAAATATTTGGTTCAACCATGTCTATGGTCGAATTGTACGTGGAAGTCCTGAACCTAGTCATATTTACCTATGTTTAGTAGAAGCTAAGTTCTCTTGCTTTTATACTTATTTATATGTGCATTTAATAGCTGTTATCTCACTGTTATTTTCACGGTTTTATGGTGGTTATAAGCATGGTTAATTGACTGGTTCATGTCATGGTTATTTCATGTAATTACTTGTAATTGTTAAAATGCTGGATGCAAGACCTAATTTATTTCATAACAGTTCAAGGGAGAAGGAGGTGATCCTTCTTGTCATGTCTCATAAGAGTTTTCAGTCATTCATGATTTTTTTTGTATCTTAGACCTGTAGATTGCATTGATGCCAAGTTTTTGATAGAATGTCAATTCTGGTTGGGAATGGCCAGGCCTAGTCTTGGAGTTAGTTTTTGGTTTATTAGTCTTGTCATCTTGTGTTTAATGGATTCTAGAAGTTACAACAAGTTCTGGGTAGTGGCCAGAATTATGGGCTTGAAAATTTCCTTAAATCTCGTGGAGTTTGACACAAGTATGTTGGAAATAGTCCATGGACATAGGCATGTAGGCTTGTGGGGCATATTTGAGAGCTCTGGACACTGGCATGCCCATAGCAATGGAGCATTTAGAGTTTAATAGTGTAAAAAATAAGTGGGACCCAAGGGAATGATACCTGAGTGGTTGGGATTGCTACTGGGAGTGTTCTTGTTGATGTGGAAGGTATGTTTGATGTGTTTCTGTCGATTCCACTTCCTAAAGGTCACCTAGGAGGTTGAATCATATCATAGTAGTCTCTCATCACATATTTACCCTGGTTGGCCGATTACTTGGGTAGATGTGGGTGGAGGGTGTTACACAGATCTTGTAGTTGATCCCGGATCTCAGATATCCTCATAAAGCATGAGGCTATTCCATCTTTCCTTGTCATCTTCAACTTGTAAAGTTCTTGCTTTAATGAGATGACTTCTCTTGCAATTCTTATGGAATACAACTTTACCAGTTTTTCATAGATTTATTTTGAGGTTTCGAGTTTAGATACATATGGGATGATGGGACCCTTTATGGATTCTCTGAGAATCCTTTGATCCATCCCCTTTCATATACTTTGCAAGAGCTTGATCATCTTCCTTTCTTGATTTAGTGATAGATCCTTTGACATGTTCCATAACCTCATTTTCAAGGAGATTTAGATCTATCCTTTTATTCCATGCAAGATAGTTTGAAGCCCCAAACAATTTGTTACTTTTCTTGAAAAAATACATTTTGACAGATTGAGATGTGGACATAAATATACTTACTTGATAGGATTCTCCTTCACCCTTCTACTTCCTTGATGTTGATGATGATATAGAGGATAGAAAACTTCTCCTTGATGAAGATATTTTTCTTCAATAATGATCCTTGATCCTATTAGGGTCCTATAATTTATAGGATCAAGCGATGATTATATGTTGATTTTCTCCCATGAAATGATGTAAATAATTATTACATTTTGCAAATTATTTTCCAAAAGTTCAAAAAATAAAAATAAAAAGAAAATATAAATAGGAGGATATAAAAAATATATGTGTGAAAATAAGAAAATAATAAAAATTAAAAAAAAAAAAAAATTAGCCACCATATCAGCAAGCCAAATCAACAAATGTCGCTTTTAAAATTTCAAAAAGTGTCAATTTCATAATGTTTCAAACTTTGGTTATAATGCTTATTGTTATGAAATAATACGACAAATTTCATTTTTCGTTTGTGGATAAAATAACATGCTCAAATCAATGGCTAGGACCATCTCTACCAAGATCTACAATGGAGGGATAATTTCCCCCCATCCCGCCCCCCCCATCGTCGCACACCTAATGGTTAACATGAGGGAGGGAGGGGGCGAAAAATGGTTCTAGTCGAAACCACATGGGAAAATGTGGCAGCGTTTGGTGCATTTGGGGGGTCCTTTATCAATATCGTTTACCACCTATACTCCCCCCCCGAAAATACCGTCGTTCTATTCCCACCAACTACCCATTACCTTCGCCATTTATTTCTTGCCACTTGTCTTCTCATCCACCATTCACCTCTTGCCAGTTATCTGTTACCTCTGCCACCACATTCCCACCATTTTTCCTACCACATCACCCCATTCACGTCATATATTCGTTCAATGTTTGGATATTTACCGCCAAATCCCAATATGGAACATTATTGCATTTATTTCCCATTGATTATTCGTTTCCTCAATAAATCTGTCCGCGCTCCATAATGATAACTTTTCCGTTATGCAATCGATCGAATTGCTATAAAAACCCTTGAAAGATTTCAATTCACTCCTTTCACTATGCCATTGATTTTGTAGGTTGAGGGTCGAGTTGCCACCAATTGTTAACCTTCTACAACAATTTTCCCTCTACAAATTTGACTAGTTTCCACCAGGGTAACCTTGTTCTTTAGAATTTTGTTTATCAAGCCTTTTTGATACTATTCTTCCACCTCCTATTATTTCATTTCCAAGATGTCGACATGCAAAGGAAAGGGCAAAGTTACTGATTAAAATCCCATGATTCCCCTTGTCCGTGACTTTGATAAATCACCTCTAATAAATGCTTGATATAAAATTTCTAAGTCTCAATGTGAATTCGACCTTTATGAACTTCAAAACTAGGAAAAACAAAAATTCTTTGAGAAAAGTGATGATTTTAATGTGGGAATCCTTTCTCCCTCAGTTTATTCCCCCCCCAAACTCACTTTTTCCCTGAATTCTCCACTTGGTTCCATCTCCGATACCTGCCAAGCCAAAAAAAAATATTTCCCAAAATAACGAAGTCATCTTCTCCATTTCTCCTGAAAGTATATGCCAGGCCCCACAACTTGAATACCAAGCCTCCCACCATCCTTTCTCAGCTGATGTATTGATGGAATTATACAAAAACGCGACTTTCCCTCAGAGAGCTCAAATCTTCGGATGTTTCCTTCTAAAAAATGTTGAATTACCATGAACCAATCCTCCTTACCCAGTATCGATCTTTCATAAATGTCCAAACAAGTAATTTCCATGGTAACCCAACTTCTTGGGTACTATAATGATCAATGGGTAGATGAAATAGTTCTAGGGCTTTTGTTAATTTTTGTAGTTGGCAAAAATCCATCCATTCTTTTAAATTACAGTAAATTAATGTCCAATGAAATGCATGATCAATTTGTAAGTTTCAAAGCCAAAGGTGATTTCAAATATCAGTTAGTATTGGCTAATATTATGTTGTTTCATCAGCCAAATAGGTCAAATTTCCTTTACAGAAGACAAATAATGAGTGCAAACCTTTGTCAGTGATTCACTAGAATTCTCTAGTTAGAAATAACTCAGAAGAGTATACTTACACTGATTTTGTTGATAAGTTTCTACATACCTCATTATGCTTACTTTGCAGTGATGTGATCTCGAGGATTTCACTGGAGATAAATAGGATATTGCACTTGTGAGAGCAATCAAAAGTTGGAGACTTGTATTTATACAATAATTATACTGAAATTAGAATATATGTATTAGAGTTGCCTCCTTATAGGTTACCAATGTTTTTACTAGTCATAATATCTGCATTAGAATACACTAGGAAAATGTTGAACATGGATGAGTTGCACTTTGTATCCTACAAAAGTTCAAGCTAAAGGCTAATATAGGTCCTTATATTTTCAACCCCATAGCTGCAATAAAGGATGTGGAAGCTATATTAAGTCAAATGAAATTTAAGACTGGTTTCTCTTAGTCTTATGATGCTCTAGGCATCATTTCAAAACTGAGATTGGAACAAAAGAGTAATTCCTATGCACATAAACCAAGGCCTGAAATTGAATAATATGCTAACCAAGAGGAATAGATAGATGATACTTTACAGTAACTCGAAGAACGAGTGGTTAGTCAGTCATCCATGCAGAGTCCTATTCCTAAGGAGAAGGAGGTCAAAAGGGGGATAGAGGACATGTCCCCTACTGACTCTGAAACACAAGGTGCATAATTTATTTTTTTTAAAGGAGAAAGAAGGACCCAAACACTACTCAAAAATTAGATCCTCACGTTGATCCTTCAATGATTACTATCCAAGATGAATCTCCAGAAGAAAGAGATACACAACAGCAGGCCACAATAGTTTTGACAGGAAACCTTGTCAATCATTTTCCCCAAGTAGAAGAAACAATTCACTCACCTATAATAAAAGCAAGATTTCAATCTCTAGTATCTTCTAGTTCTCAAGTTTCAACTCAAGAAATTATATTATCAAGGTACAGGGAGATAAAGTTGAAAAATTAAGCTTTAAAGGTTTCAAATTATCATAATTTTGGAAGTAGACAACAAAAATGTAGCATAGATTTCTCTTTGCATTTTTTTGGGTTGTGTTATATTCTTTCCACATAGTTAACAGGGGGTTTGAGGGGTACTCGTAACCCCACTTTATGGGGTCTGAGGTAGCACCCCGGAAACTTTTGGTTTTGGACCCTATGTTAGGTTGGGCGGAGCCACCTATGGTTTTGTGCATGATTTTCGCACATTGTTTTTGGAAGGATGGTTTCGGTCCCATGGTTTTGGACGCGATGGTTTTTCGGTCCAATGGTATTGATGCTTCGGCATGTTTAAATAATGTATTGTAACATTGAAAGGAACATAATGAAAAATCAAGCTGGTAGTCCCGGTTTTGGGATCCAGTGGGAAATCTCTGTGTATATGTGTTTTATGTGTTATGCTCTTGCATTTCTATTTTTCATGTGATTTAGAATTCGTATGTAGGTAATTTCTGTACGGGGTTAAAACCTACAAATTTGACTCGGAGAAAGGACGACTCAAAATGGCCTTCATGGAACCTTTAGTGCCAACTCCCAATAGCGTTGAAGACAACAAAGCCTCCATTTTCTTAATTGATACAAGGAAGACACATGAAATCAATCAAATCAATTTGCGCAAGAAAACAATGGAGCTGATATTTTAAATAATTACCAGTTTTTCCATGACTATTTCCAAATTAAATTCATTCTTGAACAACATACATTCTCAGTTAAAGAGTGAGAATATGTCCTCATTTGCTAAAGTCAACATAATCAAATATTTAGAAGATTTGATAATAAAGTTGGGACATGACCTTGCAAATATCAAGGCGGCATAAGAGCTTATCAAGAGAAAAGAGGCAGATATTCAAGAATTAAGAAAGAAACTGAAGCTACCATCCACAAAACATCCTCAAGCTAAAGATGTTGCTAGCATAGAAATTGAAAAGGAAAAATTATTTACAATAGTTGTTGAGCATAATGCATAAATACAGAAAATGGAGTAGGACTTGGAAACATTGTTAAGAGAAAAAGAATAGTGGGAAGCAATAGCAAGGACTTCTACATCAGCCATAGGTACCACAGTAGAGACTTTAGCACAGACAACATCTTCAGATTCTACAGAAGAGCTTGCTAAATCTTTGGAAGAATTATCACTAGTTAAGGAAGATAAAGAGAAGTTATCAAAAACATTGATTCAAGTGGAGGAGAATAAAATTAGAGATGATAATACCTATTTAATAGAAGTGTTGAAGAACTTCAAGATCATTCAACAAATTTAAAAATATGAAGAATAATATTTTATCATTCAAACATTGGAAGAGGCCAAAAATAACATTTGAAAAAATATAAATGCTAATATAATAGATATGTGGCCATCAATTCAATTAAATTTTGAGGAGGAAGAAATCATGCAAAGAGTTAAGTCAGCAATACAAAATACTAAAGAAGATTTGGAGCACAAACCAGAAGAGGCATAAAATATTATTAAGCTATTAAACTCCAAGACCAAGGATGAATTAGAGGACCTAAACATTCTAGACATGACAACAACAATAATGGAGGTTAAAAGAGTTTTAACAAAAATAAATTTGATGATACAACTAGAGAAAAAATGTAAGTAGCTTGAGTTGCAAGTCAAAATATTCAACAAAAAGTTCACACTACTGCAGGAAAAGGGTCTACCTACTCTGAGGAATTCTAATGGCAAATTGATTCCATTAGAAAACTACCAGGAACAATTGTGTAACATAGCTACTGATGCTTCAAAGTTTGTAAAGGCCAAAAGAGTTATTAGCAGATAAGCATTTATAGAAGGCCTACAGTTTGATTTGAATATTCAACATGAGGTTCATCACCTTTTGGTCAATAATCCAAATTTTTACATTTACACCAAAGTGGATGAAAGGTTTAGAAAGATGATAAGGTTTTCTATCCCAAATGAAGAAAGGTGGGACCATTTGCTTTAGTTGATCGAGTAACTACAATAGAAGCCTTGAAATATCAGCAGCTGAGAAATAACATTTGCAGCAAAATAGCCACAGTCAGCACCAAATTCCTTCAAAGCCTCAACAACACAACAAATTTTACCAAAATTTCCTAATTTTCTTCTTCTATATCTATAATATTTGTATCTTTAACATATATTATTTTGTAAAATGATTTTATTTTGAAGTCTAATCTAAAATGTAAAGAGTTTTTATAAATACTTAGTAAAAGGAATTAGAAAAGGTTGGAACTTGTATGAAGAAAGGAGCCACATTTTGATGTAAGTTGTGCTTTACTGAAGTGATCAATTTGCAATAATACAGAGAAGTTATGTTCTAGGATTCCTGTGTCAAACTATTTGGTGATGTACTTTCTCATGTAAAATTATTATTTTCTCAGTGTTCCATATGTTTTCAGTCTCTATTGTTTCAAGAAGATTACGGGCTGAAATTTCTTAAATGTACTCTATTTTGGCTTGTAAACAATATTAGTGTTTTCACTATGATATTAAGTATAGAATTCATCTCATCATGCTCTATATTTAATTAAATTTAAATATTTTTCATCCTAAACACTCCACAGCTAATTTAAAAGATCCAAAAGTTTTCCTATTCTTCCCTGTTACAACTCCTTTGTTATTTTTGTATTTGATCACCCTAAGATTCATGACTCCATTCCCAATGGTCTTTCCCTATAATTTTTAACCAAATCTTTGAAACACCAACCTAAAAACTCAATAACTAGCCTAATATCTTAAAAAAATATCTAAATCAGAAAGAGATATCCCTATTTGAAGTTGGAAGGGTTAGATCCCAGCTTTGAAAGTGATTTTGTGGTTACCTATGGGTTTCTCTCCATAGCCTTGGGAAATTACAGAGTGATAACATTCTAGAGACCATACTGGGGACTCAAACCTGATACAAACTATATTATTTCCCTGGTAAATACTCTTTTCAAATCTCAAAGCTATTTCGAGTGTTTGATTGTGAAATAAATGTTATTAAGGTTGTTTCCCACCCAGATTGTGCACATAAATCAATCTGTAAATAATTTATCAAAGATATGGCTCCTATAAATAACTACACTAGATCCCATCCAGATCCTAACCCACCTAAAATTGTAAATAATCCTGAGGAAATTATTAGGAAGAAGAATTTTACTGAGAGCCAAGAAAGCAATATTCCATTGCACAGATTTAATTCTCTCGCTGAAAGTTTCATAATTGTACAAAATATTGAATTTGACTTACCTTTTGAGCACATTATTTTCCAAACCAAGTCAGAAAGTTTTGTCCCTGAACAATTTTTGATGAAAATGTTTTGAAACCTTATCTCTCAACGGATCAGCCTGAAATTTTAGATTCCGATGAAGATGTTATAAATTCTTTTAATAAACTTTAAGGTTTGGTGACTCAATTAAACCTAGTTGCTTAGAAATCATTTACTGAGCAATCAACTATTTCTTGTTTTTGCACCTCATCACCCACCCCTCCAATGGTTTCTCTTATTTCCACTGTCCCTATTTCATCTACTATCTTTACTACTTCTATACCAACTCAGGTCATAATCCCATTTTCTTTGCCACCCTCAACATCCACATCAATTGTAGTTTCACCTTCTTCCCATCTACCAATCATAGAAGCTGGTTATGCCCCCATTGTCTTGCCTTGACAACTTCATGCCATGCCACATAATTATCAGGGCCATATACCTCAATTTGATGGCACAGGACCAATCAAAACACAACAACACATAGACAGAATGAATAATTATTCATATTTGCAAGAATTTGATGAAGATGATGCGAAAATGAGGCTCTTTGCAAAAAGTTTGGTATGATAAGTTAGGAAATGGTTCAGGGAATTTCCAACAGCTAGTATTGCAAATCTCCCACAATTCTTCTCACAAGGTGGGAATTAAAGAATAATCATCTTCAAATCTTGGCCGAATATGAGAGTATAAAGAGAGATCCCAATGAAACAATTCAAGATTACTGCACTAGGTTCAATAACATTTACAATTCCATTCCAACATAAATACAACCTCCACTGGGGCTATCTCTAAGAAAACTTCTAGATGGTTTTGATGTAGATATGTCTTATCAATTGAGGGAGAGAAATCCTGCTACCTTAGAGGAAATGCAAAGGAATGTTCTTAGTGTGGAATAAATTTATTGGCTAAGACAACAAGGTTAAAGGTTGAGAGAAGAGTCACAATCAAAGAAGAACCTTCTTCTTCTTCTTCTTCTTCATTAGATGAAAAGTTAGACACCTTAATTAAAACCATGGAAAGGATCAGTTTAATTGACAGGGCTCCACCAAGAGAAATTCAAGGGGCTCCTCAAATCAGAAATCTTAATTTTAGAAAGAATCCACCCCAAATTAAATAGAGAGAGAAAAGAGGCCCAACTGGTTAGCATCAAATTAGACCTCCATTCTAGGAGAATTATGTAGATGAAGAAGATGAGATAGCCAAGGACCTTGAAGAAAATCAGATAAATCTATTTGGGAAAGGAGAAATAGAAAATATTTTCTTAACTAAGGAGGAACAAGATCTATTCTTGTTATCACATCCATAAGTCGTCCCTACAGAGTTAGATGATTATAAAAAGGGTTACGAAAATGCTATCATGGAGGTCCACAAACAATATAATTTGAGAATTAAGAATACTGCTACAAATCCTCCCAAGAAGATTCAAGGTGATGCCCCTTCCACCAACCAAGAAAAGGATGATTCTCAAAGGGATATTTCTCAAAAACAGAATGTAAGTATCAAGGAAGTTGATAAACCTCAAACATATTTCAGTATTGAAAATGAATTAGCTAAGGTCAAAATTTCTATTCCTCTATCATAATTGATTAACAAGAATGCATATAGATCTCAAGTCATGAAGGCACTAAAAATAGGACAGGGAACATACACAGTCAACTTAATTGATGACTAACCTAAAATATTGTTTGGACCTGAAGTTGAAGGGAAGTCTCAGGATGGTAGTGTGCCACCCTTCTATGTTAGTTTGAACATCCATGACTACATTCTACACAATGCCACACTTGATTCTGGTGCTTCGCACAATCTTATTCCTAGAGTCATTATAGAAAAACTAGGATTAGATATAACAAGACCCTACAAAGATTTATATTCTTTTGATTCTAGCAAAGTACGATGCTTAGGTATCATGAAGGATTTATGTGTGACTCTGGCTCAAATCCTAGGAAAGAGTCAAGTAATGGACATTGTAGTGGCATACCTACCTCCCAAATATGGAATGTTGTTATCAAGATCACGGGGAGAAAAATTACAAGGTACCTTGCAAATGGACATGACATATGCTACAATTCCTGTTTTTGGTCAACAGAGAAGGTTGTACAAGGAAGCATTAATGAAATATAAGGTAAGTAACAAAGAAAAACCAAATAATTATCCTATTTATTTATAGAGGAGATGATATTAGATGTTGGGAAGGAAGATGAAGAGGTTGAAGTTCTTTGGAACATGGATTTTGATGGTACAGTGAGCAAGGAAGGAGAAGAGGTGGGTTTTTGGATCTTAAAATCACAAACAAGTATAATAAAGGGATATTCGTACAAGCTCAATTTCCAATACACAAATAATATAGTTGAGTATGAAACATTGATTTTAGGACTAAAGCTTTTGAAATGGTCATGAGCTAAAAGGATTTATGTACATGGTGATGTTGAACTCATCACTAATCAAATCAAAGGTGAGTACTCGATTAAACACCCTAAACTAAGGGTTTACATAAATGTTGTCTTAGATTTTTTGCAGTGTTTCCCAGAGTATCAATTATCTCTAATTCCCAGGGGTCAAAATATCTTAGTTGATGCATTGGCTACTTCAGCCCATAATTTTAAGATGCCTTTTCCCTAATATAAAATTTGAGGTGGAAGTGAAGCATAGGCCAGCTGTCCCAGATAACGTTAGATATTGGCAAGTTTTTGGTAGTGATAAGCAGGTAGAAAAATCTTTACTATTAAAAGAAGAATTTGAGAATATACATATTGATTCGGATAACAATGTAGATAATGATATGAATGAAATAATTTTGAACGAGACCGATGAAAATCTAGAAGATCTTGAGGTCCTATAATTGAAGGACAATGTGTTTCCAAGGGGTTTGGTACCATTAGAAGAGCAGTTTGATTTTAATGATGTGGCTAAAAAGCCAAAGATAGAACCTATAGGAGCTGAGGTTGAAGACTCTAATATATGTACTGGGGAAAATTAGAATATTGTTAAGCTGTCCAAGTCCTTACCTCCCAATGAAAAACATAAGTACATTGATCTACTAAAAGAATATTCTGATATGTTTGCTTGGGTTATTGTTGGAATGGGATCCCTACGGTCAAATTTTGTTAGTAAAGTAAAATTTTGTAATAGTTTTTGTGAAAGAATGTAAAGTCTCTGTGAAATATGGAAGTGGAGTGTGAAGCTAAGTAAGATTCAAAGGGGCATTAGTCCCTTGTATGGGTAGGTGATAGGTTGGTTTTGAGACTCACCCATGGTCCATGGGCCATGGTATTGTAATGAAAAGGCTATAAATAGTTGAGTCATAGCGAGTCTAAATGATAAATTTTGATAGAGAATCAATGTAAGGGAAAAGTGTTAAGGCATGCAAATTATGTTTCCTGTACTTAGGCGAAAGGGGAAGGCTCCTACAGCTGAGTGCACAGAGACCTTGGCAAGTCCGCAGCTAAGTGTGCAGGCCCCTGCAGCTGGGTGCACAGGGAGAAGAGGTTTGTATCTGAACATTTACATCTTAATAAAGACTGTTTTGAGTTGAATCCATGCATATGTGCCTTGTTTATTTACTATTGTTAAGTTTATGTATCTTCACTCTGTGATTTGTTTTATGTGAATTAAAGATTCATTTATGCGTGAAATAGATAGATCTATAATATTTATGCATAATAAGTATAATTAACCACATTCAGGGGGCTCCGGACATTGCTAAATAAATATGTTGTAGTTAACTACTCAGGAAGGATAGATATAAGCGAAGGCAGATCTAGGTCATAAAGACTTCAACATATATAGTTTATTGCGTGAATCTGTGTCTTTTATGCCTATTAAGTATAATGAAGTACCTTCACGAAGGTCTGAAGGTAAATTCGATAGAGTTTCATTAGTTGACAATTAGAAGGAATAGATATGCGAGAGGGAAGATCTGAGCTATAAGAACCTTAGGAAACCATCACATAGGTCTCTGGATGTAGAAACTTGGTTCTAACATCCCCCAATACTGCTTCGGGTGAGACCGCAGCCTATGCTACATAGGTGGTTGCCGAAAGGGCCAATAGTTAGGGTTTTGTTGGTTGGTACGAATAACTCTGAACCTGGGTCAGGCCCCCTTAAGGCAACAAATGGTTTCGTTGTCGTGATTGGGATTAATCTGAGGAATGTGTGATGTGGAATAAGTGGTTCCCCACCAAGAAATAAATTGAGAAGTGGCTCGATCGGAAAGAACATGTGTTTGCATCTTAGGAGAACAAAAATTTGTGGCTATGTAAGGAGTAGTGGCTGAGTAGATACCTATACTTAGATGAAACCGATAAATTTTTAATTTTCTTCCCTTACGAATTGCACGAGTGGCTGTTTAGATTGGCAGATAGTTAGGGTACGTGGAGACTTGACGAACCTACTGTGTGGACTCCAGAGATGGTGAGATTCTTGGAAGATTTAGAAAACAACATCATGTGGGTTTTTTATCACTTGATTGATCAAACACTCGGGGCATTTGTCACTGAGTTCGCGATCGATACAACTATCAGTTACAATGAAGCAGAGCATAGGCTATTTAGGGGACTATGAGGTAAGTACTTACGATCTCTAAAAACTTGGATTAAGATGATTTTTTGTGAAAAATGGGTTATTCCATTACCTTGATGTTTGGGACTACGCGAAGCGGAAAACCCTTCAGAAGGAACAGAGAATCAAGCTTTGAATATAGTCCACTATTGGCATCCTTGTTGAGTGACGATGAATGAACGATTCGGAATACACTACGAAGTGTGCTGCAGTTGGTAAGTCATGGTATCCCGCGGATACCTCATCCATCCACTCCACCTCCACCTCCACCTCCACCGCATACACCTACACCTTCATCTCCATATCCACCATTCAACATGGTGAATGCAATGAAGATGTTGATCTTCAAAGAGGTAGGAAGCAAAGACCTCGAATAGTTCTGGTTTGTTGCAGATGTTGTGTGGACAACACCAGATCACTGATGATAATATGAAGAAATCACAGCTGGTCACAGTGCTGCATGATAGAGCGTTGATCTGGTATATCAAGTATTGTCAAGATCACCCTGTCGCAACATTGGCAGATACTAAGCAAGTATTGAATCATGAGTTTAAGAAGCCTAAATATTAGGCACAGTTCGTTATAGAGTTTAAGGAGATAAATAAAGTGGTGAATGAATCCTCGTGGGTTTTGATCAATGGTTAAAATTCCCGATCCGACATGCTAATATGAACATCACAGATAAACAACACAAATATTGGTATATTTATTTGTTGTTGCCCCAATTAAGATTTTCATTATCATAGCAGAAGATAGAAACCCAAGCAGAAGCTCTGGAAATCATGATGAGGTTTTAAGCCTTGCCAATACAAGATACGAACATTGGAGTACAATAGATTCACTCGCAGCTGGAAAGCCTACACTTGGAGTTGGAGAGCCTAAAGAAGGGAAAGGAAGCCCAGCCTGAGGTGTGCACTGAAGTTTGGTGCTTGAAATGCAAGGGCCATGGGCATGATAATGACCATTGCCTGGTTTATTAGAATTATCTTATTGGGGGAGGGCCTATTCCCTTAAAGCCAGAAAATACTGCTGGACCGAGCGCAGGAGAAATGCCATGTTGCACTATTTGTCAAGTTATAGGACAACATGCAATGGAAAATTGTCATCTACTACAAAAGTTTGTGCAGACCCCTCAGAAATTGTTTTGCAATTTCTACAAGTCTGTAGGTCATGATGAGCACCATTATCGAAGTTATGAATTAATGATAGATAAGACCCCTACCTACCGAATGCAGGTAGAAGCTCGGTCTGAGGATTAAAGCGTGGGTACAACATGCAGAGGATTCCAAGGTTGAGGAAGAGGAAGAGGAGGAGGGGCTGGTAGAGTTTGTGGAAAAAATATTTTCTATAACTGTGGTGAAGTCGAACATTTTGCGCATGACTGTCAGAACCCAACACATCCATCTTGTCAATACTGTAGACAATTCGATCATGTGATAGAAGATTACTCGATCCTTATAACAAAGATGCAAGAAAAGAAGACGCAAACCCAACAACCTACATAGAATATCCAAATGATGAGGGCAGAACCTTATGAAGAAGATCACAATGTTAATATAGTAACGCACAATGGTATGGCCACAAGAGAAGATAAGGGAAAACAACCAAAGACCAAAGGATGGGTGAACAAGGCCGCTGAAAAAGAAGTTGGGTTTGATCTCAATTGGGCTAAAGAAACTTTTATGGAGGCTAAAATTAATTTCATTGAACCTTCTACGACTAGGAGTCTAGAGAAATTAGCTGGGAACAATGAAGTGTAGGATGTGGATCCTTCGTTGTAAGTTACTTTTCTAAAGATTTGTATGAATTTGATGCATGATAGGAAGGCAGTAGAAGGACTCCAAGAGATAATAGTAAAATGTGTGGGTAAGATTAAGCTTCCTTCAGAACAATGCACTGTAAGAAAGCTAGGTAAGCATAAGAAGTAGTCAGGGTGTGAGATGAGGCTGACTGCTCAGATAGGAAAGTATGAAATGGAACAAGTAATATTAGATCTAGGGCTAGATGAAAATGTGCTACTTAAATAGACTTGGGTAAGGATGAGGAGACTGTGCTGCAATGACATCCTATACAGCTACACATGGCCAATCAACAGAGGATTATTCCTATGGGGCACCTATATGGGGTAATAGTCGATATTGAGGGAGAAAATGCTCTAGTGGATTTTGAGGTAATAGAAATAGTAGATGTCAACAATTTGTATCTTGTGCTACTAGGAATTGATTGGGCCTTTGACATGGATGCGGTGATTAATATGAAGAAGTGGAAGATGAAATTTGAGAGGAAGGCGCTTAGGTTTATTGTGCCATTGGACCCAGCTAAAGGAGCATGCTATACTGAAACTGTTCATGACTTTGCAGAGGATGATGATGATCTAGATCAAATATACAAGATCACAAAAAATATGAAGATTGGATCAATCCAACGGCCGATGGATGAATCATGTGGGATAGGGATAGTTCCTGTACCTCAAAACTTGAACGAGAAACTCAAGCAGTGGCATAATCGGTTGCATGAAGTATCTACGTTGCACTGCGATATGATGACCAAATCACTATGACACATATCTATAGAGGTAATAAATATTACGCACTATGATGGTTTGAATGATGTTAATCTATTTTTGGATGAATTTGAAAGGGAGGTGCCCGAGGAACATCAATTCTAGGCCCTTGAATTGGCACTATGTGATATGCCTACCCAATGGTGAGGTACACACAAGGAAAGTTTCACTGATTAGAAGGAATATACGCGGATGATGAAGCTGAGGTTTGGATATGATAATACCCAGATAAATGAGAAATATAGTGGGAAGAATGATCCACACAAACACTTGGCGTGTTGGACTAAAGCTTGGGGAGAAGAACCACAGGTAGAGTGGGTGCATGTTTTCTACCATACCTTAGACACTATCCCTATGAATTGGTATTTAGAAATGGAATTGTACCACAAAACAGCTGAATGGGACATTCCGTGGGAAAGATTCTTATTAACTTTCAGCTTTGAGGATGGATTTGAATGCATTGATGAAGCACTATAAGAAATTAAGGCCACTATTTTTAGAATGCTTGAAGAGCTAGTGGAATGGGTACATCCAGACTACGTTACACAGTTGCGCCACATACTGGAATGCTACAATGTGATTGCTGAAGAATAAGAGGAGGATGATCCAAGAAAAATCAACATTTCAGAAACTAAAGGACAACGTGAGGTTGAAGGACCGCAAATAGAGAAACCTGATGTAACAGAGCCCCTGAAAACCCGAGAAGTAAATATTGGATCTGATGTGGAGCCTAAGTTCGCAAAGATAGGAGACTATTGGGACAAAGATACATCTAATAAGGTGGCCAAACTATTGTGCAAATACCAGGATCTATTCCCAATGAAGTTCTAGGATATGAAAGGTATTGTCGGAGAATTGGGCATTATGAAAATTATTTTGAAACCTGATGTGAAACCCGTCAAGCAAAGACCTTATTGGTTCAATCCAAAGTATAAAGAAAAGGTGCATAAAGAGCTTGATAAGATGCCGGAGTCCAATATTATTGAACCAATTGAAGAATCTAATTGGGTCAGTCCCATAGTGGCTTAGGAAAAGAAGTAGCAGGGTGAAATTAGGATATGCATAGATCTGAGGAATTTGAATGATGCAAGTGTGCATGATCTATTTCTAACACCATTTACAAATGAAGTGTTAGATAATGTTGGAGGACAAGAGGCTTATTAATTCATGGATGGATTCTCATAATAGCCTCATATAAAGATCGCATCGGACGACCGCAACAAGAAAACCTTCACAACGGAGGACCACAACAAGAAAACCTTCATGACAGAGTGGGGTTGCTTTCAGTATACAGTAATGCCATTCGGGCTGAAGAATGTGCCCGTGATATTCTCCAGGGTAGTAATCACAATGTTCAAGGAGTTTATTCATAAATTATTGGAGGTATATTTTGATGACTGGACTGTTTTTGGATTGGTAAAGTGCCATGTTGCAAGTCTGCACCTCATGCTAGATACATGTTGTAGATACCAGATCACATTGAACTTGAAGAAATGTATATTCTGTGTGCCTTTTTGAATTTTTCTAAGCCATGTAGTATGCAAGAAGGGATTAATGGTGCACCCTACAAAGATATCAATGATTGCAAATTTGGAAGCTCCCAAGAATGTTAAGTAGTTGCACGCAATGTTGGACCACACAGGCTAATATAGGAAATTTATCAAGTCTTATGCCCAGATAACTGCGCCAATGGAGAGACTATTAAAGAAGGATGCAACATTTTGGTGGGATGAGGAGTGTCAACAGAGTCTATATGTGTTAAAGGACAATATGGTGACTGTGCCCATACTAGTATTTCCGGATTGGAAGAAAGAGTTCCATGGTGACTACTGGATGTGGTATTAACCCACCCCGGCAAAGGTGATATTGATAATCCAATAGAATTTTCCAGTAGGAAACTGTTAGAATTCAAAAAGAACTGTTCCATTACAAAGTGCAAATGGTTGGTGATGGTCTACGCACTGTAAAAGTTTCAGCATTATTTGTTGGGCGCAAATGTCAAGATGTATACAAATCACTCTGCTCTCGGATACCTGTTCAATAAGCCTGTGTTGGGGGGAAGATCTGTAGGTGGTTATTTCTGTTTCAGGAATATGATTTTGAAATAATTTTCAAGCCTGGGCGGTTGAATGCGGGACTAGATCATCTATCCAAAATTGAGACAGGTGAAGAACTAACCAATTTGGAAGAAGGATTTCCACATGCACATCTCTTTGTTATGCGCATTGTGGATGATCATTTTGTAGATATAATTCCATTTTTGACTACTGGAGCAACTCCAGAGGGGTATTCTACTCAACAAAAGAAGGAATTGGTGGTCTGCGTTCTTGAATTTTCTATTATAGCGGGACATTTGTATAAGATGGGAATAGATGAAATATTGCGCCGATATGTTCTAGAGTTTGAGCGCTAGTATCCTCATCGAAGCACATTGAAGAGTGGCAGGAGGACACTACGTAGGTAGAGTGACCACGTAGAGTTCCATGGTGACTGCATTGGGTGCGGTATTAACCCACCCTGACGAAGGTGATATTAATCATCCAATAGAATTTGCTAGTAGGAAAGTGTCAAAATTCGAAAAGAACTGTTCCACTATAGAGTGCAAAGGGTTGGTGATGGTTTATGCGTGATGAGTCTCATCATTAAGTAATTATATGGGCCTTAATTGGACTTAATTCACCTCCTAGCTCAATCAAACCACCTATTCTCACAACCTATTATATACTTTTGATTATATTTTGCTTATGAGTTGAGTTAGAGTTGGATTTTTTGCTTTGTGGTCTAATGTGCATGTAATGCAGGAATAAAGGATAAAAGCAAAGGAAATGCAGGGATAAAAGGTAAAAGCAAGGAACTATGGTAGAAGAACTTGGTAAAAACTCAAATGGGACAAGGGAAAGGAATTACAGGAGGTAAATCCTCCTCATTTACTTCCCATCCATTTTAATATCCCTCCATCGGCTAAAAGTACACACAGCCAAATCAGGAGTACTAGAAGACAGCGAAGCAAGTGGAAGTACAAGCACCCTCCCTACTAGGAGGCAACTGAGCTAGTGAATTGGGAGTTGTACCTCCCTAATTTTGAGGGAAGTTGTTGAGACTTCAAATGTATAAATAAAGAGGCTTAGGACCTCAGTTCTTTTAGTCAGTTAGCTAGGCAGTGAACCAATAGTTAGTCAGTCAGTTAGCAAGTATTTAGACTTTTTGTCCAGTGCAGACTTGTAACAATTTAATGTAATATAGTGTTCTTTGATAATGAAGATGAGTTTAATTTGAGCTAGCACTGAGTTAAGTCAGAGGGCTGAAGCTCTTGGGTTAGGGCCCAACCCTAGCAACCAAAGCTCCTCTTTCTTGTATTGTATTCTAGCATAGAATCATGCTTTCTGTTCATTAAATTAAGTAGTTCATTTCCATTACAACAGTAGCATAGATGCATGGTTTGACTGTTCATTTGGTTAAATAGGTGCATTTTCATTACTATGATTTAGCATAGATTTCTGGTTTCCTGCTCATTAACTTAAGTAGTTTCCTGTTTCTTGTTCATTTGCTTGAATAGTTGCAGTCCATTACAGCAGGGTAGAACATAGTAGTTGTGTTTCAGTTTTTTTCATTTATGATTTCATTTAATCAGTAGGTTGGCAAAGAAAAGATCCATCAGGATGCTCACAGGTGTGTCGACATCACCTCCTCCCTCTGGGACCATGATGTGAGGAAGAAACCCTGCAACAACCCCAAAAACACAGAGTTTTGGTTTTCATAGCGTTTGTCGTTTAATGCAATCACGTGGTTCATCATATCATTGCTTGGTTTGTTCCATGATCATTCACTCATTTCCTGGTTATCTGTCTTGTTGTAACATGCATCTTTTGTTACCTTTAATATTCATTTTTCATACAAGAACTTGAAAATATTTCAAAAATAGATAAAAGCAAGAGGAAGGAGAAATAATGGTATATCAGGTATGTTTTCTTTGTAAAGGAACAAGTAAAAATAAGAGAATCAACCCCGGTATAGCCAAGGATTAAGCCAATGGTTATATGAATGCATACGTATCTCTCTCTCTCTCTCTCTCTCTCTCAATATATAATATATATAATATCTATATCTAATATATAATATATATAAATAATATATATATATATATATGTATAATTATATTAATATATATATATATATATATATATATATATATATATATATATAATATTATATATATATATATATAATATAATATATATAATATATATATATATATTGCAAAGCACTTTGTGTATTGAAATCGCAAAGGAAACAAGTGATAAAGTTAAAGGTCTGGACCTGCAATATATATACTACACTTTATAAAGTTCGTCAGCTGCATCGCAGAGCTATGTACGTTGGGTTCTGCCGACTGCGATTCGCGATAGGTGGACCTGAAACATATATATATTATGTTTTATAAGCCCCAACGGGTCCACGATCATCGCATAACGCTTTATATATATGTATGTGGTATGCCAATTGCGATTTGCGAAAGGTCGGACCCAATAGTTTATATATGATGTGTTTTATAAGTCCGGTAGGTCCGCAATATCGCAAGGTTTGAGTCAAGGCACCAATTGAAAGTGCTGATTGCGATTTGTGATGGTGGTCCAGACCCAAAGTTATTTATATCGTGTTTTATAACTCTGGCGGGTCCACAGTTATGTAGTTTGTAAAGGATTGGGTTAAGATAAGAATAAAATGGGCCAATTGCGATTTTCAATGGGAGGTTAATGCAACAATGAACAGACGGATTTGATGGATTTATTAAACTGTGTTAATTCTTTTTTCAGTTCTTCTTTTGTGTGCTTTGCGTTAATTTTGCCGTGTAAAGGAAAAAATCAATGTTAAAGCCAAATTTGAAGAAAAGGCAGTTAGTCAAGCTTCTTGGTGTTTTGGCCAATTGAAATGCACCCGATACATGCGTAAGCCCAGGTTATGCACAAGTCAAACATAGTTTATTATGATTAAAGCGGATAATTATTATTAAGGCACATACAGAGGAACTCGGCAGTAGATTAACAGAGCCGAAAGGCCAGTAATCACTGTCATTGTTCAATTGTTTTATGTTATTTTACATTCTTCGAGATGTCTTTACCCTCTGTGTAATATTTTGTAATAATTCTTACTTCAGATAGTTAGAGAAACAATTTTAGTAGTTTGACAGTTTCAAAGATCAACAACTATTTCACAATGTATAAGAAGAGGAAAATTTACAGAGAAAGGGTTCAAATTTTGGAGAACCCGGAGACTAGGCCATTGTATTCCTGATATAATTGTTGATTAATGGAAGAATCAGAAGTTTCCATGAATTGTTGGGTATAATTTTTTAACCTCTCTGTTATGTTTCATCTTATGTTTTCTTCTTTCAAGTATAGTAATGAAGCTGTAGGTCTTTATTTGCTTATGTAGATAAAGTTAAAATTCCTTAAAAGGGCGCCCTTATACTTGAAGTTTTCACCTTCTTTTCTAAGTTATAGATAATAGTTTTTGTGAAAGACCAAAATATTATCTTTAACTTCTCCAAGAGTCATAGATAGTAGTTTCTATGTTAAACAACATATTGTCTATGATTCAGTTCTTAGTTTCATAATTCTTCTAAGTTAGAGATAGTAGTTTTTGTGAAAGATCAACATATTATCTTTAACTTCTCCTTCAAGCATTCTTCATTCATCATTTATATCTAGCAAAAAATGGCATTTTGAGATGTTTTTCTCATACATGTATTAAGGGTTAAAAATCAAGTTCTCCAGCTCCTTCATTTGAGGACACAACAAACAATAAAGTGATAGTAAATAATATTTATTAATGTCTTAAGCACAATTTCTCTACAGCCAGGAAATTGGTTTCTTAAGGTACAACATGTCCCTTCACCCTCTACCTAAGACCTCACTCCTATTGTCATTCTCCTTCGGCCCGAAACGCTTGCGCAGGAACTGACAATTAATGTTTAAATGGTTTTATTGATAAAACGCATTTCACAAACCAAATCATCCAATCACAGCTTGAATCCACTTTTTGCTTTTGACTTTTTACCCTTTAAATCCCCACAATCGATCTACCTTACTAGATCTGACTACTGTCGCACACCCGCTCACCAACCTACTTGGTCACATCTCTGTCATAGTTCTTCTTTGCTAGATCCGATGGCCTTCACGCCATATCGCGTAGATTTCTGTCTAAACGTTATTGGTTTGAGAGCACGCAAGATGGGAGATTTCCCCGTGCTACGTGTTAGCCTAGGATGCTAATCACGTGAATTTTCAAAATACAACTTATGGTTTTGAGGTCGTGTGAGATACAAATTATTGACCTCCAAACCCACTTGTCATTTTCGCACGTTTTGTTTCATGCTCCAATCTCCACTGTCGATCTACCCTGCCAGATTTGACGGTTTTCGCATCACCTGATTGCTTTATCACCTTGAACTGTCCATTGTTGATCTGTCCCTTGATCCGATGGTTTTCACTTCACCCAATCACCAATTGGCTAGACCGATCTCTATTGTCCATCTGTCGATCGCCTTTGCGATATAATCCCAGCCGTCCATCCTATTAGTCCACCATGTTCGCCCATTTGCCTACTTACCCTCCTACTTTCCAAGCTCAACTGTTCGTTTACCCTTCACCCTCTTGATCCAATAGTCCTCATGCACTGTTGATCATTACATCCTATTTTCACCATTTTGACCTTTGACCGCTTCTTCCGCTTATACACAGACTTAGCCTAGTTCCATTTCTGACCCCTTAGTCTCGTTTTGTTGCTTTACTCCCGCAAGTTAGATAGTTAGAATTAGATTAGTGTTGCTTAGCAATTCTGCTTAGTATAGTTGTCTTCATGATTAATTAGGTTATGGTGAATTAGGTTTGCATATTGTTTTCCTCATTTCTGCAGTAGAATAACTCTCCCCTAGAATAGGTTTGCTCTCCTTCCATCAAAATCAAGCTCCTTAATCTAGTTTTGCTGCTTTACTCCCGCAAATTAGATAGTTAGAATTAGATTAGTGTTGCTTAGCAATTCTGGTTAGTCTAGTTGTCTTCATGATTAATTAGGTTATGGTGATCTAGGTTTGCATGTTGTTTTCCTCATTCTGCAGTAGAATAACTCTCCCCTAGAATAGGTTTGCTCTCCTTCCATCAAAATCAAGCTTCTTTTGACCCTATAGAAGTATGGCTTGGAACCCCTGGGGTCTCTTGCCAGATGAGCGGTGACAACAGGCAATATCTTCACTTCTACTTGTGTATCTAGCACAATCACCTCCAAGTTTGTACGAACCTCGGGTTGATAAGTAAAGTTGGTAGCCCTGGGAGTTCCAACATTCTTGTTGCAATACCTAGGCTCATCACTTTTTGGCACCATTGCTGGGGAGGTATTAAAGTAGTAGTGATTACTGTTTTCTTCTACTTCTAGCCTTCAATTTTCTTCCATTAGTTTATTTCTACAAAATTAATCTAGTTTCTTTCTTTCATTTTGTCATTTATTTTCTTTCCTTTCCATTCTGCAAGTTAATCTAGTTTCCTCTCCTGCAAATAGAATTTCAATTTAGTAAGTAGTTTCCTTTGTTGGAAATAATGACAGGGGGGGAGGGTGAATCAGTGTTCCTTTTCAATTGTTATTTTTACCAGTTAAATAATTTATATTTAGAACACAAAATGAACAATTGGAATAAATGATTTTATTAATATAACCTTTACAATAAATCAAGTACAATATATAAGGCTCCAACCTGTTGCTATGCACCAAATTGGTCTTTTGTGAGGCTCCAACCTCTAGGGCAACAACCCTATCTTCTCAAGGCACCAACCTTGTGTTTAGGAGCACCAACTCCAAGGACACCAATCCTTCCAATTCTGAGGCACCAACTCCAAGGGCTCCGAACCTATCTTTTGAAGGCACCAACCTTGGATTTAGGAGCACCAACTCCAAGGACACCAATCCTTCCAATTCTAAGGCACCAACACCAAGGGCTCTGACCTTATCTTGTCAAGAAATGCTTGATTGTATTACACTACTCTCAAAATATTATTCACTGTGTTCTGTCAATATACAGTGTCACTAATATAGCAATGACAACCTGTCTTCATATGAAGGAGTCTTCATAATTCTTCAAATTGCCCAAACAAAGTCTAAAAAGTTACCTCATGATGATTTCAAATAGCCATCATGATCTACAATAGTCTTCACACAACTTCAATGTGTCTACAATGAACTTCAATAAGCTCTACACAAAAAAAACTCTCTGTTTCAAGCCTCTATTCTCACTATCACGGTAAATGCTTCAAGAGTGACTACTTTAGGAGTAACTGATTTAGGAATGACTTCTTTAGAGGAGTGAATGTTGCAGTTTCATATTGTGTGTTCAATGAAAAAAACGCTGTTCATACTCAGATAATCTTCTTAGATCTACAGAGCGTCCTTTTGAACTGTTATCTTAATCACTATCAAACACAGGTCTAAGCATTTCAATAAATAACCCAGTCAATGGATTGCTCGACCTTCGACTTCCTTCTTCTTCGCTAGAACTTTCAATTTCCTTCTTCGCTCACTCAACCTTTGGCTTCCTCTTTCATTTGCTTAACGTTTGGCTTCCTCTTTCGTTCGCTTGACCTTTGACTTCTCCATCTTTGGCTTCCTCTGTCTCTTCAAGTTCATGAGTTGTGAACTGTTACTTCTTCTCTGTGTTAGATGCATGAAATTCGTTACGTGAAGTGAAGCATTTCAACTTGTATATATATGAGTATTGCCGATAACCAAAAGACACCTTCATTGGGAGGAGAAGCCGACTTATGAGTTTGCACATTAAAAGATTTTATCAGAGAGGCCCTCTTTTTTTTAATATTCATCCAAGTCTATACCCACATGGATGTCCCACATTAATCACAATCACAACATTCGTGAAAACCGGAGTTATTCCTTTTATCCCGCAATCGCAAATTTCAGAGGGTTGCACATAACACAGTGATTCCACTACTGCCAATGGAGCGAATGTGATATGAACTTAAGAAATTGTTAATAAACCCATCGGGTCCACAACCTTATCGTAATCAGCGGTTTGATATCCCTTAGAAACTAGCGATACTTCGGATGCGATATTGTACAAAGTCATGTTATAATGGTGCAGCGGGTCTACAATATGATATCACAATCAGAGGTTTTACCGTGAAACCCTATAAGACTTGCGATATGGTGGATGCAATGTTATATTAGGGCTATTACTATAACCTGTTCGGGTTTGCATGTATTATCCAAATCGCATTTTTAGTGTGACATTCCTTTAAGACTGGTGATATGACTTCCGACTAGGCAGACACAATATTACGTTAGGGCGTGTTTTATTGGAGCAGTCGGGTCTACAACTCAAATTGAAATTGGGAAATTCAAGTGGTAATAGATAATAAATCTGCTGATATAATTCCTCCGATAACACTTTTAACTCCTCCATTATGTTAGCTCCTCTGATATTTCATGCGATATCTCTTTGATGGCTCTTACTCTTGAGCATATGCGATATTTCAATAAAAACAATTTATTATAAATTCTTACTCTTGAATTGTCTTTGCTGTGGCTTCTCTGTGATTTCCGATGGCTACTCTTTGATGGCTCTTGTTCTTGTCTTCCAATGGCTTCCCTGATGACTTTCCTCCTTGGCTTCTTGCTCCTGTTACTTCACGTATCTACTTCTCCTTGGCTTTCCTCCTTGGGTCTATTGCTTCTATTATGTCTGTATATATATATTCATTCCATATGTTGTATTTAGTCCTTGTGTCCTACATGGGAAACATTATGATCACAAGAATTTGCCATCACAAACATTACCATATTGACATCAATGACAACCTAGATTAACATCCTTTCGTTAGTGGTTTTAATTCCATAAACAATCTCATTCTGTAAGCAGTTTTCTTTTTGTCAGTAGTCTTCCATTCAACAATTTCAATTCAGCAAGTAGTTTCCTTTTGTTAGGGTTTTCACTCAATTAATAAATTTCATTCTCCAAGTAGTTTCCTTTTTGTTAGTTGTTTTTCATTTTAAATAGCAATTTCCTTTCTGCAATTACTTCCCAACTTTCAAGAAAAATATCACAAAAACCCAAAAAAATTTCCTTTCATGCCTTGTAGGATTAGGGATACTTTAGGGAAATTCTTGCCAAACAACCCCACCTCATCCAACAATCAACCTCCTTTCTTCTTCACTGACGGTGAATTGGAAGCCCATTTGGTTGAAAAACCTGACATATTTTAAGAACCTATAGGGGAAGATGAGGAGGAAGAACCCATACCTATCGAACCAATGGTTGAACACTTAAATGACAGAGGAGATAGAGGGAGAATTGTGAGTGCCTTCCCCATTAGGGAAACCAATGGGGACACTAAAATGAAGAACACAAGCCCCTCTGCTCTACCTCATTTCTATGGCTTGACCATAGAGGACCTTGACACTTTACTATTTGAGTTTCCTATTGTTTTCCGAACCTATGGCTACATAGTTGATGAGCAGAAGTTGAAACTGTTTCCGTCTACCCTCAAGGAGGCAACATTGTGTTGATTCATGGATTTACCTAGACATAGCATAACAACTTGGGCTCAGATGAAGCAAGCCTTTAACAACAAATATAGGGACTACTGTAGGTCAAAGGACACTAAAGAATTTTTAGGATGACCATAGGCCATGATGAATCCCTAGAAGACTACGAATAGAGATTCTAGCTCAGTTACAAAAGGGCCAGGTGCACACTTGACCTTGAGTCACTAAAGTTGGTCTTGCTTAGAGGAGTGAGGGTGGATATCCTAAACACCTTACATATGTTATCAAGAGGAGATATATACCAACTACCCTATGAGGACATCAAGAGTGTCTTTAGAAACCATTCTAGGGAAGCTAGATGCAAGGGTAGAAGTAGTCAACCTATAGCCAGTACATTGTCCTCCAACTCATCCGTCAAGGGTGAAATTGGAAATATGCTGGAAGACTTCAAAAGTGAGATGTTGAAAACCCTTGCCTTACAATTGGATACCATGAATATCAGAAGAAAGCACGAGGAAGCAGAGAGAGCCCTGACCATCTTCTGCCCTAGGTGCACCCGAAGGCATCCTAGGAATGACTGCCCATTAAACTGTATTGATATTTTCTCAGTCTATGAAGAAAACAACTCCACAGGCAAGTGCCCTTCCTTGCCTAGACTCAAAGTTGTATATCAAGGAGTTGAAGGGGTCACTGAGTAGCTTTGCTAGATTAACAAAAGGAGACCTCCTGGGCCTAGACCATACCAGCAGGGTATGCAAGTATCATCCCATGCATATTACAGAACCAACCAAAACAAAATTACACCTTCTTAGGGACCCCCTGCCAATCCTCACTGGTCTACACCCCCTCCTTGGTGCTATGCATCTCAATATCATTCCCAGCCACCCAACCAGTCATTTCAAATTTACAACCAGCCACAACATCATTGGAATACCCCACCCTAGGGGTGGAGGCCCCAATTCAACAATGTTGTAGCTCTATTACCTCCATCACCTACCCAACCGCAACTCCTAATCTCTGCTCTGCCTAGGCAACCCCAGATGCCTTCCCAGCCAAATACAAACCCAAACAATAGGTAGGCCCAACAAACATATGGTGGAGAGACATCATACCCAGCTTATGCTGTTGAAATTCAGGAAATAAACTTGAGATCTGGGAGAATTCTCCAAGATAACCAACCTACCTCTCCACATAAGGAGGTTGAGGAAAAAGGAGAGGAAAGCAACCTTAAATCAAATCCACCCTTTCTTGAAATATTAGCCCAACCACACTAGCCTACCCCAGAAGAAACTAAACTTCTAGGAGAATTGGAAAACCTATGTATAAAGATTCCCCTTCTTTGGGCAATCAAAGATGTGCCTATTTACAATAAATTGATTAAGGAGAAGTGCTTTAAGCATGCAGGAAGAAGAAAAAGGGATGCCCCTATCATTAGTGTCATTGGGCAGTTATTTGACTTAATGCTGGGGTAGGAAATATGTCCAAAATACTTAGACCCTGGAAGCCCTGTAGTCGATGTCCACATTAATGGCACCATTGTCCCACACACTCTGATTGATCTTGGGGCTGCCATTAATGTGATGACCAAGGACACCATGCTCAAGCTTAACCTCTAAGGGTCATTAAGGAAAACCACAACAATGCTGCAACTGGCGGACTATTCCACAGTCACCCTTAAGGGAATTGTGGAGGATGTGATGGTCTCCATTGATTCCTGGGAGTTCCCAGTAGATTTCCTAGTTCTCGAGTCCAAGGCTAAGCTTACCGGTTACCCTCTCATCCTTGGGAGGCCATGGTTGGCCACAACTGATGCCCACATTAGCTGCATAGCTGGGAATATGACCATTAAGAATGGGCACATGTCCAAACAATTAGTCTTATACCCTCCTGCTCAACCGTCCCTAGAACATGACTTACTTTTATGGTTGGAGGAGGAGGAAGAAGATGAGGTTTATTTTGCTGAATTTTATACTTTGGAAGCCATCATAGGAGAAGGACAATAAGATGAGGACGATTTAATTGAACACCTGCTCCAGAGTCCAACTCCTAGTTCATTACCCCTAGAAGAAGAAGTAAAATAAACATTGAACAATCATCAAATTGGCTTATGATTGAGCAATTCCAACCTAATCTGAGTCAAAACCATAGAATTTGGCCCATAACGAACCTTGAAGTTTAATCCATCTCTTTCTACTTCAGATGAGGAACAACTATGAAACTTGTTGAAAGAGAACCTGGAAGCCTTTGCTTGGAGCTACAAGGAAATGAAGGGAGTACACCCCTAGGTGTGTACTCACCACATATACATCAAGGAAGGTTGCAAGCCAGTTCGGAAACCCCAAAGAAGGATGAATCCAACCCTCAAAGACATAGTCAAGGAAGAACTGCAGAAACTGTTAGATGCAGGGTTCATTTACCCTATCTCTGACAGTGAGTGGGTCTCCCCTTTGATGTTAGTGCCCAAGAAAAATGGGAAGTGGAGGATTTGTATCGATTATAGGAATTGAATAAGGCCACTCAGAAGGATCACTTTCCCTTACCCTTCATTGACCAAGTGCTAGATGGCCTGGCATGGAAGAAGTTATTTTCTTTCCTAGATGGATTCAGTGGGTACAACCAAATCCAAATCTGCCTAGAAGACCAAGATAATACCACTTTCACCTATCCATGGGGTAATTTTGCCTATAGAGTCCTTTCTTTCAGCTTTTGCAATGCTCTTGCCACTTTCCAAAGAGCAGTCCTAAGTATTTGCTGAATTAGTCCATGATGATGTGGAGATCTACATGGATGATTTTACACCTTATGGTTGTGATTTCCAAGAGGCCTTGACTAACTTAGGCATAGTATTACACAAATGCATTGAGATGAACCTGTCCCTCAATCTAGAAAAATGTGAATTCTTAATGACCAAAGGGACTATGCTAGGTCACTCAACATCTCAGCAAGGACTGCAAGTGGACCCAAACAAAGTAGCAATCATTCAAAGGGTCCCTCCTCCACAAAAGCAGAGAGATGTTAGGAGTTTCTTAGGGCTAGCTGTATATTACAGAAGATTCATAAAATACTTCAGCAAGCTAGCCTCTCCTTTGTTTGGATTATTGGCCAAATATTCCAAATTTATATGGTCAAAGAGTTGTCAAGAGGCCTTGGACATTTTAAAGGGTAAGGTAACCACTGCACCAATCCTTAGAGGCCTAAATTGGGCCCTCCCTTTTCACATTCATGTTGACGCCTCACATAAAGCCATAGGAGCAACCTTAGGACAAGTAGAAGAGAAATTTCCTTATGCCATCTACTTTACCAGTAAAAATTTGTCAAATACTGAGCTAAACTATACTGTGACAGAAAAAGAACTCTTGGTTGTTGTGAAATCATTGAACAAGTTTAGGCATTACATCATAGGCTATCAGAAATTTGTGCGCATACTAATCATGTTCCACTTAAATATTTCATGAAAAAACCAGATGTAAATGCTAGAATCTTAAGATGGTTACTCTCATTGTAGCAGTTTGATTTAACTATTGTTCATAGGCCTGGTAAAGAAAATGTTGTTGCTGACTTTCTGTCTAGAATGAATCTGCCTACAAGTGAAGAAGGAATGGTGGATGATCAGTTCCCAGATGAGAATTTGTTTGCTATTTCAGTGCTCTCCCCATGGTTTTTTGATATAGCGAACTATCTAGTGTCAGTACAGTTCCCACCAAACTTTCCCTCCAGAGAAAACACAAGATAATTAGGAAAAGTACGCCCTTCACTTTGATTGGGGGCAATCTATTCAAACTCGGCCCAGATCAAATCTTCAGAAGATGTATAAGGGAAGAGGATGTCTTTGACATCCTTCTGACCTGTCATGATGGGCCTTGTGGAGGCCACTTTGTAGCAAAAATGACAACATTCAAGGTGTTGCAAGTAGGCTATTATTGGCCTACTCTTCATTAGGATGTGAAGAAGTATGTTAGTCAGTGTGATCAGTGCCAAAGGATGGGAAAGCTGACTCCAAGGGATGAAATGCTCCTACAACCTCAAGTGACTTTCGAGTCATTTGACAAGTGGGGCATTGACTTCATTGGGCCTATCAACCCTCCTTCAAAGAGAAAAAAACACATCATTGTTTGCACTAATTACCTAACTAAGTGGGCCGAAACCAAAACAATCAAGGCAACAACAAAAGAAAAGGTGGCTGAGTTCCTAAGGGAAAACATATTCTACAAATTTTGGTACCCTAGAGAACTAGTTGCAAACCAAGGCAGCCAGTTCACCTCTAGCATAATTGAAGAACTGCTCAAGCATCACAAGATAAAACATAACACCTCCACTCTTTATCATCCACAAGCTAATGGGAAAGTGGAAGTGACAAACAAAGCACTAGAGAACATCCTGACCAAGGTAGTGAACAACAACAGAAAGGACTAGGCTGAGAGGCTAGTTGAGGCCACTTGGGCCTATAATACAACATGGAAGACCACCACTGGATTCACACCCTATGAGCTAGTCTATGGAAAAAAGGCTTTGTTGTCCATTGAATTTGAATATAACACATTGAGGATGGCAACCCAACTAGATCTAGATCTTAGTCATGCAAAAAAAGAAAGGTTGTTCTATTTGAATGGCCTAGATGAATTCAGAATGCAGGCCCTCCTTCATACAGAGATAGTTTAGCTCCAGAGGAAGATATGGCATGAAAACCACATTAAGGAGAAGCTATTTCAAGAAGGAGACTAGGCCTTATTATATTATTCAAGTTACAAATACTTCAAGGAAAATCTAATAACAAGATGGCTCGGACCATATGTGGTGGAAAGATGCCATGACAATGGTTTAGTGTGAATCATGACTATAGATGAAGAAGCCATTCCATTGCTAGTTAGTGGACACAGATTGAAATTATACAAGAGGCCTTCATCTAAACAAGATTTCATTGATAGCATTGATAAGACAGTGATGATGGTGGAGCAAGTTTCAGATCCTCCCTCATCAGGTCATTGAAAAAGAAAGAAAAAATAGAATAAGGATTCAGGTGAAAACCTCCATGAGGCATCTGAGTCCCATCTTTGGGTTAAAAACCTCCATGAGGCAACCCAATGATGAGAAAAAAAAGGAAAGAAAAAAAAATCCCTAGGTGAAAACCTTCCTTGAGGCACCTTGGGCAGATACGTAGGGTGAAACCTATCTGAGGCAACCTACTAGGTGTTTTTCAAAAAAATATAATAATAAAAGAGAAAGAAAAACATAATTTTTGTTTGTAAGAGGATGAGAAAGACAATCAAGGATCAAAGAGAAGATCCAAAGGGGGCGCTTCCTCACATATGTTCATCTCCCCCATTCCTTACCATGCATCCCTCCATAAATTCCACTATTTTGTCACTTCACTACTTCAATTTAGGAGAAGATTATGTTTTTCCATAGCATCACCTCACCCATTACCATCATCCCTGCCTTCACACACACTCCTACTCCCTCTTTCCATTCGTTGCAGCATCCTCACAGACACCATCAGCAGACAACAGAGGAGGAAGAAAGAGCTACACAACAGCAGCAACATTAGATCTGTAGTGAAAAAACCATCAGTAGAGATCAAAGGAGGAAGAAGAATGACCATTAGTAGCACCTCTGATCTTTGACACTTGTAGCATGGCATTAAGGCCACAGGTAAGTGTCCCATTCACTCACTCATCTACATCATATGATCAAAATTTGTAAATCTTAAGAGGTAGTTGGTTTGTAAGTAAAGAGGTGGCCAATTTCCTCTAAAAAGGTTATGCCCTCCAAGACCTCAAGATCCCTATAACATGGACAATCTCCAATGAATTACCAGCAGAGGATGACATCAAACCTTCATCTACGGTGTCAGTCCTTCTGTTGGTAAGGAGGAGACAAAACAAGAAACAATAGATGCATAGCTAGATGGGGATGAGATGGATAAAGAAGACACTAATACAAAGGAACATGATGCTAGAATAGAAGAGGAAGAAGGCATTGAAACAAAGAAGAACAAGTAGCAAGAAACAAAAGAGTTAAGCGGCTGCAGGGACAGAGAAGTAGCCGAATGATCAAAATCCCATGGCCTTAATCAAAAACCATAATTTAATTGCAAATAATCCTCAGCAGACACTCATATATCTTTCTTCCCAAGGGTAAGCAATTACACATTTTGAGGATACGTTTAGGATGATAAGAAATGATAACATACATGCCTGATAAAAGAGATGAAATACTACCACATAGCTTGAATATCAAATAATATCAATGGGAAAAATAAGAAAGGAAAGTAGGTCGCTATAAATAAGAAGAAAAGACCACAACAAAAGAATGAAATGTTAGAGAGGCTACCAGAGCCACCAAGTTGCTCAGAGGATGAGCAACACTTTTAGTAGGGGGGTGATGATGAGTCTCATCATTAAGTAATTATATGGGCCTTAATTGTCCTTAATTCACCTCCTATCATAGTCAAACCAACTATTCTCATAACCTATTGCATACTTTTGATTATATTTTGCTTATAAGTTGAGTTAGAGTTGGACATTTTTCTTTGTGGTCTAATCTGCATGTAATGTAGGAATAAAGGATAAAAGCAAAGGAAATGCAGGGATAAAAGGTAAAAGCAAGGAACTATGGCAAAAGACCTTGGTAAAAACTCAAATGGGACAAGGGAAAGGAATTACTGGAGGTAAATCCTCCTCATTTAGTACCCATCCATTCGAATACCCCTCCATCACCTAAAAGTACACATAGACAAATCAGGAGTACTAGAAGACAACCAAGAAAGTGGAAGTACAAGCAACCTCCCTACTAGAAGGTAGCCGAGCTAGTGAAAGTGAAAGGACAAGTTACCATTAAGTTGGGAGTTGTACCTCCCTAATTTTGAGGGAAGTTGTTGAGACTTCAGATGTATAAATAAAGAGGCTTAGGACCTCAATTTTTTTAGTTAGTTAGCTAGGTAGTCAACCAATAGCCAGTCAGATAGTTAGCAAGTATTCAGGCTTTTTTTCCAACACAAACTTGTAACAGTTTAGTGTAATACAATGTTCTTTGATAATGAAGATGAGTTTTATTTGAGCCAGCATTGAGTTAACTCAGAGAGTTGAAGCTCTTGGGTTAGGGCCCAACCCTAGCAGCTAAAGCTCCTCTTTCTTGTATTGTATTCTAGCATAGAATATTGCTTTCTATTCATTAACTTAAGTAGTTCATTTCCATTACAATAGTAGCATAGATGTATGGTTTGACTGTTCATTTGGTTAAATAGGTGCATTTTCACTACAATGGTTTAGCATAGATTTCTGGTTTCCTGCTCATTGACTTAAGTAGTTTCCTGTTTCATGTTCATTTGCTTGAATAGTTGCAATCCATTACAACAGGGTAGAACAAAGTAGTTATGTTTTAGTTTATTCCATTTATGCTTTCATTTAATCAGTAGGTTGGCAAAGAAAAGATCCATCAGGATGTTCACAGGTGTCTCGGCCTCACCTCCTCCCTCTAGGACCATGATGTGAGGAAGAAACCCTGCAGCGACCCAAAAAACACAGGGTTTTGGTTTTCATAGGGTTTGTCATTTAATGCAATCACGTGGTTGATCATATCGTTGCTTGGTTCGTTCCATGATCATTCACTCATTTTGCTGGTTATCTGTCCCTTCACCCTTTGCCTAAGACCTCACTCCTACTGTCATTCTCCTTTAGCCCGAAACACTTTTGCAGAAGCTAACAATTCATGTTTAGATGTTTCTACTGGTAAAATGCCTTTCACAAGCCAAATCATCCAATCACTGCTCAAATCCACTTTTTGCATTTGACTTTTTACCCTTTAAATCCCCATTGTCAATTTGCCTTGTCAAATCTGATGGTTGTCACGCACTCGCTCACCAACCTGCTCGGTCACATATCCACCGTAGATCTTCTTTTTTATATTTGACAACCTTTGCGCCATATCACATAGGTTTTTGTCCAAATGTTATCGGGTTGAGACCATGTGAGATGGGCAGTTTCCTTGTGATACATGTCGGCCAGGGAGGCTAAGCGTATGAATTTTCAAAATATGACTTATGGTTTTGAGGGTGTGCGAGATACAACTTATTTCCCTCCAAACCCACTCGTCATTTCTGCACGTTTCTTTTCGTGCTCCAATCTCCACCATTGATCTACCCTTCCAGATCTAATGGCTGTTGCATCACCTGATCACTTTATCGCCTTGAACTCTCCATCGTTGACCTGTCTCTTGATCAAACAACTGTCACTTCACCGGATCGCCAACTGGCTTGCCTGATCTCCATCATTCATCTATTGATCGCCTCTGCGATATAATCCCAACCGTCCATCCTGTTAGTCCACCATGTTCGCCCATTTTCCTACATACCGTCCTAATGTCTGATCTTAACTGTTCCTTTACCTGCACCCACCTGATCCAATGGTCCTCATGCTTTGTTGCCCATTACACCCTCTTTTCACCATTTTGACCTTTGACTGCTTCTTCCGCTTATACACAGACTTAGCCTAGTTCCATTTCTAACCCCTTAGTCTTGTTTTGCTGCTTTACTCCTGCAACTTAGATAGTTAGCATTAGATTAGTGTTTCTTAGCAATTCTACTTAGTCTAGCTATCTTCATGATTAATTAGGTTATGGTGATTTAGGTTTGCATGCTTTTTTTCCTCATTTCTACAGTAGAATAGCTCTCCCCTAGAATAGGTTTTCTCTCCTTCCATCAAATCAAGCTTCTTCTGACCCTATAGAAGTCTGGCTTGGAACCCCTGGGGTCTCTTGCCAGATGAGCAGTGAAAACAGGCAATATCTTCACTTCTACTTATGTATATAGCACAGTCACCTCCAATTTTGTACGAACCCCAGATTGATAAGTAATGTTGGTAGCCTCGGGAGTTGCAGCATGCTTGTTGCAATACCTAGGCTCATCAATGCGCTGCAAAAGTTTCGGCATTATTTGTCGAGTGCAAAATTCAAGATGTATACAAATCACTCTGCTCTCAAATACCTGGTCAATAAGCCTATGTTGGGGGGGGAGAATCTGTTGGTGGTTATTTTTGTTTCAAGAATATGATTTTGAAATAATTGTCAAGCCTGGACGGTTGAATGTGGGACTAGATCATCTATCCAAAATTGAGATAGGTGAAGAACTAAGCAATTTGGAAGAAGGATTTTTGGATTTGCAACTCTTTGTTGTGCACGTTGCGAATGATCATTTTGTAGATATCATTTAGTTTCCGACTACTGGAACAACTCCTGAAGGGTATTCTACTCAATGAAAGAAGAAATTGGTGGTCCAAGCTACTGATTTTTCTATTATAGTAGGACATTTGAACAAATGAAATATTGTGCCGATATGTTCTAGAGTTTGAGTGTGCTGGCATCCTCACCAAAGCACATGGAGGAGTGGTGGGAGGACATTACGTAGGTAGAGCGACCACGGAGAAGATTCTGCGTGCAGGGTTATGGTGGCTGATAGTGCATAAAGACTCTAAGGTGTTTTGTAAAGCATGTGATGCTTGTCAAAGGATGGGAAAGCCTTCGCGAAGAGATGAACTTCCCTTAAACCCTCAAGTTTCATTACAAGTATGTGACAAATGGGAAATTAACTTTGTAGGTCCGATACAACCACTAGGATGGAAGACATGCACGTGGTACATTCTTACTGTGATGGAGTATTTAACTAGATGGCTAGAAGCATAACTGGTAAAGGATTGTACTACTTCTACAAATGCAAATTTCATGTTTTAATACATCTTAACGCAATTTGGGTGCCCTAAGGTATTGATGAGTGATAGGGGTATGCATTTCCTGAATGAAACAATCAGCGTGATGGATGATGATCCCCGAGCCAATGGTACAGTGGAAGCATTCAATAAGATTCTGGAGAATGAGTTGAAAAATGTTTGTAACACAAAGAAGAACAATTGGTATGTGCACATACCAGCAGTCCTATGAGCATGTAGGATGACGTGCAAGAAGTTGACAGGCCAAATGTTGTTTAGGTTGGTCTAGGGGATTGAGGCAGTGATGCCCATGGAATATATTTTGCCAAGCCTATCAATTGCGGCTTTAACAGAGATGATGAATCCCGAGACCTTGGAGTATGGGCTCGCACAATTGATGGAGTTGTAAGAAGACCAGTTTCTTGTAGGATTTCACCAGAAAGTGCAAATGGAACATGAGAAGGCATGACATGATAGGAATACTAAGCTGCGCATGTTCAAGGTAAATGATTTGGTTATGCTCTATGATAGTAAGTTCACAAAGTTTTTGGGTAAATTCCAAATGCACTGGTTAGGCCTGTATGTTGTTAAGGAAATCACAGATGGTGGTGTAGTTCAGATCGCGAAGCTGAATGGCAAATTATTCCTTGGAAGGGTGAATGGAAATCGATTGAAATTGTATACGGGGGATCCTACCGCTGCGCAATGACTATATGGTAGAAGGGAAATCTTAGCACTCTAGGCAATTGCAAGGGAGAGTGGGACTATAAACTATACTGCTTGAAGAAGAGGATAATGTAGCAAAGAGGTTGCATGACGGAAACAAGGGGTACAATAGAAGAAGTTGTGACAGAAGAAGATGCGACAGAAGAAGCTGCGATGGACGAGATGCACCATGGGGGCTGGTACCGTGCAGTCGGGTCCAAAAGTAGTCGTTGAAGTTATTGCTCATGATTGGATAGAAAAAATCCCATTAGGAGGAATGGGTAGGCAACATTTATGGCGAAAATATTTGGAGATATGCCACCAAAGATAAATTTATGATTAGAAAATGGAGGGAGATATCGATTTGAATTCGAAATCACCTATAAATCTTGCATGTTAGTTTGCTAAAGAACACTTTGATTTCTAAAAATTGCGTATAATACCTCTTGTTTTCACTCTATGAATCGACAGACTTGGGAGGATTTCTTTGCAAGCCCAATATTTGTGAAACTACCTATAGAGAACCATAAGCTTATTATTGAACAAATGTGAGAGCCAATAAGGTCCAAAGCTGCTGTCTCTCAAGTAGAGGCCCCTAAAATTGCATCAATGGAATCCATGCCAATCATGCCTATAGTGCTGCAATCACTTAGGCTAAAGCAATTGGTTGTTAAGGAGAAGCAAAAGAAACCACAACCTGTACTGGTGAGGCAGTTAATGAGGAAGAATCCCGTGGAGGTTCAACAAAAAGAGAGGAAGGAAAAGGCAAAGCAGCGGGAGGAACCTGTGGCTTTGGACGCAACAAAACTCCACGATGGAGTTGAGGAATTGGATGTTGATGATGGTGAGCCTCTCACTAGGCTTTCGACGTATATCTCTCCATAAAAAGGGAAAGAGAAGGTAACCATGTACCCAGATTCAGGAAAATTCATGGTCTCTAAGACGCTATTACCAAAAGAAGTGGTTTTTGAAGGTGCACTCTTAGTGCGTATCCCTGTGTTAAAAATGGAGGATCGGGATCTAGTTGATCACAGTAAATTATCACATTTGGACACCAATAAATATATGACCAAGATTTACTATGAAAAGACTGGGGTCACAAAGTTGGAACCAACGAAATGGGTAAAAGGGGTCAAGGAGGCCGGGTTTCTAGATATGTGCCACACTTTCATCAATCAATTATCAATACTGTTTGCATGCACCAATTAGTCATGTTGGTGCATGATGGGTGTTTGTGGTTAGGAGAACCATTCCCATAATAAACATGTTGATCCATAGAATTACGAAGTTGCCCTAGAAAGGGGTAGATCCAACTAAGGAATTTGGTGAAAAGAGAAAAGAGAAGGAGCTTACGGATACAATGAAAATTAAGTTTGGGCTAGTCAATAAGTCACGCGGGTACTCTATCCACTCTATTATAGACCAAGCGGTGTAGTTTTCCACTCAGATTTTGGCGAGGAAGGTCATGAGAAAATGTCGCATTGACGAGGTTTCGGCGCCAGTAATTTAACTGGTTACATAGTGCGCAAATGGGATGTAGTACAACTGGGTGTAGTACCTCTGTGTTAGCACTTTGTAATTTTTTGAGGTTGCAGAAGAAAATAGCAAAAGTAAACACAAACCTACTTTGGAAGTTGGGATCTAGCCCTGCGAGCTTCAGAGAGGGCTCTCTCTGTAAGATTTAGCTTTGTTGTATTGAATATTAAGCTAGTTATGAAATTTAAGGTTGGATTTGTATTTGAATGGTTGGTTGATAACTAGATTACCATTGGGCTATGGACATTGTTTATTACGGATCAACTTCAGTGTCTACATATAGATCTCACGGGGAAGGGTAGTCAAACTGAATGGATTCTTTTAGTTTATGAGATGGGAAAGGAAGAATATATTAAGACTCACTTTAGATATAGAGAATTGTTACTTGAATTTTATATGTAAAGATCAGAAGAAAACATTGAAATTATTCATAGCCGAGAGCATAGTGTAGATTTAAACGAATTTTGTCCTTTATTTATCTATTGGATAATTCAGATTAAGAAAAACATATGTGCGATAACATAGAAATATAAACACATAAGACAATAGAGGCACTTCATCACCAACTTGACACAAGAATCCTGTGAAATATGTTTTTGTATTACTAGTAAATCCGTTGATTCTTCAGAAATATACAATAATATTCTTTTTGTTCAAAAGCCAACGTTTGATACTTCTGAAGATGAAGTATTTATAATTAATTTACAAAATATCATGTCAAACTGAATAGGATGTATCTAAAAATAATTAAACTGAATCAATCTAACTTATTACAAGATATTAGGGAAATTCAAACTGTCTGAAGTGGTGGCACTCAATTGGTTGAATAACTGGTTGTCTGGCCCTCAAATTCTACATGTGCTATTGATGTTGAGTTGTGTAGCCAAATCTACTTTTTACTCTAGTAATTCAAATAGTTTATCCCAATGTTGTTCACTCAGGATAGTCATATTCAATAACATTTTTTACACTTCGTCAACTTCATTATATTTAGCAAATGTCGGCTTGGTAATGAATAGGTTTTTAATTGCATACTAAATGTCTAGGTCATATGCTAATGCTTCCAAGAATATCTTTCCTGTCATAGTGAATCTTCCAATTGCAACCTTCGAATTGCCTCTTGCATTGGTCATTACTTTTTCACTGTAATCAGACGTGCTGAGCTTATCATTAATAAATAATAAATTTGGAAATCCTTTCTTGTAGAGGGTTTCCATCTTGGTGAAGAATTTCTGTACACTAGTTTCCATAATCTGACATTTTTCTTCAAGCTTTCTCATTAGATTTCTCTTAGTCAACACCTTCCTGACTTCCAATATTGTTTCTGTTCTGTATTCAATCTCTAACTCTTCAATTCCTTTTTGTTTTTGGAGTTAAGGAATTTTATGAGCTCAGTGGCCTCACTAGACTTATCTCCCAACTGATTTCTGACTTGTTCGATGACTTCATTGGACCTTTCAATCAACTCTTGTTGCTCAAAAATAATTTGTATTGAAGGCCAAATGTCTATCATGTCTTCATTGATTCATTTCTAGATATTCTCTTTTACCTGTGCCAATGTATTACCCATGGCAATGTCTTTTTCCATCTTCTATAATCTCTGGGACAATGTTTGGGATTTATGTGTTTCTGTCATGAGAGCATTCTCAAATCTTGTTTTATGTTCCTGTAGAATTTTCACCTCCTGTATTAGTTTTTTTATCTTCTCTCCCTGTATAGACATGTTTTCCATTGATTCATCCAACTTAATTAAATCATCTACAACCGATTTGGGAAGTATTGTAGAAGAGGATGTTCTTGCTAGTGTGGCTATTGTAGGGATACCTGTTTGAAGTAGAGATGCAATTGGAACTGCATGAAGAGGAACCATTGCTTGCTGTGAACTCTATTCCTTTTCTTTTATCAACTTGTCCATCTTTGCTTCCATCTCTTTGATCTATGCACTCTTTTCCACTAGGAGATTCAACATTTCTTATTTTTGTAGCTCTGCCTCTCCTAGATACTTGGCCTGGCGATCTTCAGTTGCAAGAAAATTCAATTGCTTCTTTAGGGCTGTTATGTCATCATTTTTCTTCTTGATTTTCTTCTCCATGGATTTTGAATTATCTGGATCAAAGCCTACTTTGATCACCATTTCCTCCAAGTATTTGATTATGTTGTCTTTAACAAGAGAGAACACTTTCTCTAGTTTAAGCTGAGACTACACATTGTTTAAAGAAATATGTAGTTTGGAAGCAGCGATAGCAATCTGTGTGAAGGTCGAGTAGACAATTTCTCCAGTTTGCCTATGCATATCCATTTGATCAAAAGGATGAGCATCCTTTACCTCAAACTCAAAGGTAGTTAGTTTGAAGTTTGCTGCTAACTTTGATTGTGGAACATGGGTTTGCATGAATGCCATATGTATTCTTCCCTTCTCTATTTCATATGCTAAAATAAGCCTGTTTTGGATGGAGGAAGACTGCTTCCTGAATTGAGCAGAGATATTGTCAGAATGGCTTCATTCCTCTGTTTAATTTCTTTATATCTCTGGAAAATTTCTAATTGCCTCTGTTTTGTAGATGACTCTAGTGTGTGAGGTATCATAGCTGGAATCTCTTTAGTAGCCGAGGATGATGAGGCTCTGTGGTACTGCTATCAAGCTTAAAAGTTTGAAAGCCTGAGAGTACAATGGTACCCTGTGTTTCCTCCAGTGGTGGGAAGTCTATTTTAGAGCATGTGTTAACCTTATTTGTATATATTTTGAACTCTTTGGCTAATAATTTTGTAACTGAAGGAGAGTCCTCCTCTCTCAGTCTCTTATCTGTCCTTTCTCTAGGTATGGGAGTCTCTAAAGTTGTTCTAGAAGGTACCTACTCTTCGGCCTCTTGAAATGTGTTTTATACCCAAGAGTGTTGGTTCATGTACTTCTCTATTTCTATCCTTTAGATATGAACATAGGGAGTTGCTTTTTGTTCCACTCTTAACTTAGAAATTACCACAAAGGGGTCATAAGACCAAGTAAAACTAAGAGGGAAATTAATTTGTTTTAGCAGGAGTTCTGCTTCCTCTCTTGTTACTCTACTGTTGCAGATGAAAGGTCCTATTTGTGTCTTAATTCAAAACCGAGACTTCTTCTTGGCTGCCATGAAATAGATTTTATCTGAGTGAGTAATTTTCTTGATGTACTCCAAGGAAAATATTCTCAGTGGAAGGTACTTGGGTAGCTTATATGGTGGTAGCTCTGAACCATAAACATTGATTTCTATAAATGATTGGTATAAGTACCAGTCTCCTGTCTTCACCTGTTCACTGATCTGTAAAACTTTATGAATATCTTCATTGATCCTTGGAATCTGCTAGCCACTTAGAAAACAAGTTGTTGGATACACAAATTGATCAATGAACTCTGTAAAGATGAATTCTTTTGTTTCTCTTTTGATTAAGGAGGTCCAAAAGACAATATATTGCGGTTCTCCTTGTTAATCAAGCTTCTGCACTGTAAAGGGAAACCCATTGGTCTGAAATAAAATCAACATATACATGAGAATAGAAGAATATCAGAACATTTCTTCAGTTAGAAACTAAAGGAATTGTTCATGAATTAAATCTGCTAAGAAGTGACCATAGTCAAAGGTGACTAATAGTCCTTCTTCTGTAGAAAGGGTAGATAGAAAGCCTAAAATAGGCTCATCTACCCATTCATCTAAATAGTAACAAAATATGGATGAAAATATAGAGATAATCTATCTGGTCCTTTGAGGGAACATAGAAGAGGGATAAAGGGGGATTTCTTAGGGAGTTGAGAGTCTTCTCAGAGGAAAACTTCAAAAATCCTAGCTCTTTGGGGGAAGGTGAGCTTCTAATAGATTTCTCTGAGAATTTCAAGGGAAAAAGGGGTGAGAGAATCACTGTAGGGGACCTGAAACATTTGTTTTATGCTCTCAGATGTAATCGTGAAAAGGATTTCACCATTGGGGAGAATAATAGCCCTCTTACTTGAAAGGTAAGAGGCATGACATTTTAGGAACAATTAGGGAAAGTAGTAAGTGTTGGGTTGTGTTATATTCTTTCCATGACTAGCCCACGTAGTTAACCGAGGGGTTAGAGGGGGGGCGGAGCCCCCCTTCATTGCACCGATTGTGTAGTGGGGGGGATCACAGGAGTTTGAGGTGTACCCCTAACCCCACTTTATGGGGTCCGGGGCAATGCCCCAGAAAATTTTTGGTTTTGGACCCTATGTTAGTTGGGCGGACCCACCTATGGTTTTGTGCATGATTTTCACACATGTTTTTTGGACGTGATGGTTTTCGGTCCATGTTATTGGACGCGATGGTTTTCGATTCATGGTATTGGATGCTTCGACATGTATAAATATGTATTATAACATTGAAAGGAACATAACGAAAAATCAAGCTAGTAGTCCCGGTTTTGGGATCTAGGGGAAAATCTCTGTGTATATGTGTTTTATGTGTTATGCTCTTGCATTGTTTATTTTATGTGTTTTAGAATTCGTATGTAGGTAATTTCTGTACGCGGTTAAAACCTACAGTAAGATTGGGGGAAAATGAACAGGGGAAGTCTGGACTAATAGAGGCCGATTTCATTAGATTGGTCAAGGTAGTTATCACAAAACCAACAACGTAATTCAAAGAGGTCGAATTCACACTGTGTCTCGACTATCTTATAGTCTCTGTTAACGAGTGGGATGTGGTATAAATCCACAGGGGTATTAAGCATGGGATTTATCGCAGTGGACATTCTGCGAACCATTGTGGTAGTAGCATGAGTGGGAGTGAACTTGATAGAGGGAATTTGTAGAAGGTTTTAGGAATTCGTGAGAAAATTTAGGTGGCAGTATCTCTGTAAATCAATAAGAGACAAGAAATGGATGCGAATGGTTACTTGGTAGATAAGCACGAAACAGAAGGCAAGAGTGATGTAGATAGGCGAAGAGGAAAGAATGTAATCATGGGTGAAAATTTAGCTTTATAGACCACAAACAGAGCAGAACTGTTGGATTAATGGTCACGAGCTACATTGACTCAGTAATGGAATGGATGAACAGGAAGAACAGTAATGAGCAGGTGCAATGGTCGCCGACATGGCAGATCAGGACATGCAGGTGAAAGGTGTGGGACCATTGGTGGGAGTGATGGAAGGAGGGACATGTGGAGTCGTTGGAATGGAAGTTAATAAATGACATGGAAGGTGAAGGTTGACAGGAAGGTGGGTTGCAATGGGAGTCAAAAACCGCTTTCGGAGGGGGGGTAGGCGGTATATGGTATGAGTGAGAGGGGTTCGAAATCACAGGGATGGGCCACACAGGGGGGCAGAAAACAACTTTTTGGACCCCTCCCCCTGCCGTTAAACATAATCGTTGTGGGGGGATTCGAAATCACTTACAGGCTATCGGATTGGAGTGGGAGGATGATTGGGGAAAGTGATGTGTGCAGAGTTTAACGTCGGTCGGTCCCATGAAGTATTTCGGGCATATGAATTTTACACTAAAGTCCAAACTTTGGACAAATGAATCAATTAACCAATTACATTGAAAATCCACTTTTTCCTATGCTAATGTAATTTTAAAGCAATAAGGGTGCATTTAAACGTGCAAACCCTATCTATTTTTTCATTCTTGAAATACTAAGAATATTTATTTCAAACCACTAAACTAATCTAATCAACTGCATTAATCCAGATTAAACTGTTGGATTAACTTATTCACCTATTCTACCTATCTAATCTTAGCCAAGATTACACTGTTTGTCTAAGTTATTTATTATAATATAATTAACATAAGTTGAAAATTACTTGAACATGATTGAACTGTATGTTTCAAGAAGAAAAGGTATTGTGGCATTTAGACAAGATACACACAATTTCATGAATTTATTCTTTACAAAAATGGTAGACTAGTAGTGGCACTTAAACTAGCATCAATTTCACATTTATTCATTTTTTTTGGGTGCTTTTATCATTTCTTTTCAATTTTCAATTTTTTTTTTTTTTTGGAAATCATTTGTAGTAAGCAATATTATTTACAATCTGAAATATTGAAAGAAAATATTCAGTGATCATTTGATCCTATAAATTATAGGACCCTAATAGTGGCTCCATCTAGGGATGGCACTTACTGGTGAAGTGTCAAGAACACCGTAGACTAGTAGCCTTGAATCCCTGTCTTCAGTGTTGACCGCATCTAATTTTTTGTTTGTTGTAGTTATGGTGGAAAAATAACTAAAATCTTAGGGCCTTCTCCACAGGCTTCAATTTTCAGACATAAGATACCCACTTATGACAATACAAGGTAATTGACATCTACAATGGGTGTGATAAAAACTATTTTTTAGTCCTGAAAAACATGATATTTTAGCATCCTGCCATTGGTAGGTCCTCCAGGTAATTTTGTTCCATTTGTGTTCTTAAAAATAATACACTTTTATCTTGTCAAACATCAATAATGTAAGGTCCCATCCACAAGTTTTTGAACTTACCATTCTTTCCTTCTCTTTCCTCTTGCAATCCCATTTTAGAACATGATTTTCGATCTAAAATTCATTAGCTTTAGTCCTTCGGTCAAATATCTTCTTGATGCTATCTTGGATCAATTGAGTTTTGTTATGAACTACCTCTCTTGTCTGATGCAAATGAATTGTCTAGTTTATTCTCCTCTGTAAATCATTTCATTCCACCTCCAATTCTTCCAACATCGTTAAAACAGGAATTCCCAACGAAGTTGGAAAAACAACATCTATCCCATAACCTAGTTGGTATGGAGACATGCCTATTGAATTTTTGGTAGTAAGCCTGTCTGCCCACAATGAATTAACCAACTTGTTGTGCCATGATTTTTTATTGTCCTGCAACAAATTTTGAATAATATTAACTAAGATTTTATTGGAAGATTCTACCAGTCCATTTCCCCAAGGGTAATAGGCTGTAGAATGTCCCAAAGTTATCTGATATTTGCTACAAAAATATACCATCCTTTTTGACCTGAAAGTTGTAGCATTGTCAGTAATAATTTTCCTAGGGCATCAAAATATTGCAAGGATATTGCTATCCAAGAATTTTATGATAGCTGCATCAAAAGCTTGTCTGGTAGGTATAGCTTCTATCCATTTTGTAAAGTAATCAATGGCTATTAGAATCCACTTGTGTTGGGTAGAAGAGGCAGGGTGGATTTCTCCTAGAAAGTCAAGGCCCCATTGTTGGAAAGGAGTTTCAGCAGATATAGGCCTTAAGGGTAAAATAAAAGGTTTCTTTTCTCCTTTGAATATTTGGCATTTGTGGCATGAAGTAACTTTCTTTTGGATATTAGAAAATAAGGTGGGCTAGTAAAAACCTACCCTCAGAATCTTATTGGTAGTAGTATTCCAATACAGGTGTCCACCGCAGTCTCCTTCATGGAACTCTTGCATGAAATTATTTGCTTCATTTTTAAACAAATAGTTTAGTAAAACACCACCAACATCTCTCCAATACATATTTTCATCCAAAATACAAAAATTAACAACTTTAAGTTTAATCAATCTAGCTTTTGTTTTAGTTAAACCAAGAGGAGATTGTAAGTTATGTAGAACATAAATAATGTCTACATACCAGGGAGAGGTAGCAAAAGCTTCTGCTACCTGTGGAGTCGCGAACTCATCTAGTTCATTAAATATTACTAGAAAATTTATATTTAAGCATGTAAGTTAGATTCTTCCATTAATTTTCCTAACCCTTGACCCTTGATGAGTTTAGTGGGTCGGATTTCAATATCGTATTCTAATATAACAATAATCCACTTACCATTTTCCCAGTGGGATCATTTTGGGTCAATATATATTTAACTATTGTATTTGGAACAAAAGCAATAATATGTGAATGAAGAATATAAACTCTAAAATATTTTATGGCTTTTACTAGGGAAAAAGTTTGTTTTTCCATAATGTCATATTTCAATGCTACATCTATCAAAGACTTACTGAAGAAAGCAATAGGTTGATCATGGCCTTCATTATTCTTTTGTAAGAGAATTGCAGCAATGGTGTGCTCAAAAGCAAATGAAAAATTAGAAAATATTTCGTAAATTCTGGACTAATTAATACAGGAGCCTGAGTTAAAGCGTGTTTTATGTTATTAAATGATTTTCTAGCTTCTATGTTCCATTTCACCTCAGTGTATTTCTTTATCATGTTGGTTATATTCTTTAAAATCTCAACTAAATTCAGAATGAGTCTCAGAGAATTTATCTATCCAATAAAATATTAAACTTCCTTTATATTGCTAGGGGGGTTAAGTTTGAGTATAGCTTTGATTCTATTGGGATCTATCTTGATTCCTTTTTTCGAAACTGTGTATCCCAATATTTTTCCTTCTTGAAAACTGAATAATTTTTTCTTAGGGTTGAGGGAAATGCCAAATTTCTGACACTTTTCAAAAACTCTTCTCAGGTGATTTAAGTGTTCCTCATCTATTTAAAAAAAAACAGTGATGTCATCTAGATATATAACTATGAAGTGACCCATTTCATCAGCGAAAGTAAAATCCACGGCTCTTTGAAAAGTAGCTCCAACATTCATTAGACCAAAAGGCATTTTCAGATACACGAAAGTGCCCCAAGGTGTAGTAAACAATGTCTTATCTTGATCGTCTAGGTGTACTAAGACTTGGTTATAACCAGAAAATCCATCTAATAGGGAAATTATGCTGGATCCAACCACCTTCTATAGAATGTGGTCCATCTTGGGTAGAAGGTAATTTTCCTTTAAAGAGGCTTTATTTAGATTCCAGAAATCAATGCAGAGCTTGTTCTCACCAATATTTTTCCAAGTGGGAACCAAGTTAGATACCCATTTGGAATATCTCAAGTGCATTATGATTTTCGCATCATACATTATTTTTACCTCTTTTTCAACAAGAGGCATAAGAATTGGATTAACTCTCCTTAATTTCTATTTAAAAGGTTTATGATCTTCTTTCAAGGGAATTTTGTGTTGTATGATACTGGTGTCATAGGATTTTAGGTCCTCATAACTCCAAGCGAAAACATCAATGAATTCTTTGAAAAATTTAATGTACTTCAACTTTTCCGCTGGGGGTAAGGATTTGGACAGTTTGATCATTTTGGGTTCTTGTTCAGTCCCAATATTATGTTCCTCAACACCAGCTCTAGTGGGTTCAATTTTGGTCTTCTTAGCTACAACATTGAAATCGAATAAATCTTCTAATGGAACAAGCCCTCTAGGTAAGAAACTGTCTTTCAGTTGTAAAATACTTGTTTCTTGTTTTTCTTCATCTATTTCATTCAATTATAATTTATTCACACTACTATGCACAATATCTTCTACATCAAATTATATATCTATGTTGGCATCTTCAAATTTGACTTTATACTGTAAAAAATTCTCAATCTGGGCATCATCTCCAAAAACCTGCCCGTATCTAATGTTATCAGGTACAGTAGGTCTATTTTTCACTTCGAAAATATATGGGCAAGTGGGATGAAATGGTAATTTACAAGTACTTGCCGAAGTAGTAATACCATCAGGAAAAATGTTTTGATCTCTTGAAATAACATAAAAACTATATTCAGTAAAAGAATCGAGAAAAACCAACACAACATTCCTATATGCTCTCATCCTAGGATGTTTTATAGAGCATTCTCCTTTGATTTATTTTATTACCAACTCAGAATCTCCATGAATGGAAATCTGTTTAGAACCCATCTTCTTCGAAAGATGTAAACATAAGATTAAGGCTTCATACTTTGCAACATTATTAGAACACTGGAAATTTAATTTATAGGAATGACCCTCCGAGTGAAGGGTGTATGAATTGGAAACCCATACACAAGCACCCACTCCTTCTTTACTCACCGATCCATCAAAACTCAAATTCCATAAAACCTTATTTGAGTTATCCTGTTCACTGATTAATGTTTAACATTCCTCAGTGAGAAGAAGAGAATTATTATGATTAGGAATTTTTTCTTCTGTATTTATATCATTATACATAATAAATGAGTCTAGATCTGAATGGACGGAATATATGGGATAATCGTTAGGTCTTTCTTGAGTTGCGACCATGAATTTCATAAGTTTCTCTCTATAGAGTCTTCTATTCTGACCAAAGAGTGGGATTGTATCATAGGTCATATCCATCTGTAAGGTTCCCTGGAGTTTGGCTCCCCGTGAACAAGAAAGGAGCATGCCATATTTGGGAGGTATATCAGCGATAACTATGTCCATAAGCATGCTTTTGGCTGATATTTAGACTAAGTTGACACATAAATCCTTTATAAGTCCAAGGAACTTTACTTAACTAGAATCAAATGAATATAGATCTTTATACCTTCTGGTTATATCTAATCCCAATTTCTCCATGATTACCTTAGGCATAAGATTGTGGGAGGCCCCTAAGTCAAGCATATCGTTGTGCAAGATTTGATCATGAATGGTTAGACTAACATAAAAGGGAGGTACATCTCCCTCTTGAAGTTTACCATCAACTTTTGGGTCAGAAAATATTTCAGGTTAATCATCTGATACATTGACCATATTAGTGTTTTCTCCTATGCTCAACGCTTTCATTACCTAGGATCTATAGGCAATTTTATTCATTAATTCCATAAAAGGAATGGGTATTTTGAGTTTCTGCAATTCATTTTCTATATTAAATGATGTCTGAGCTTTATTTACATTGGAAGCCTCTTGTTTATCAACCAAATACTTTAGGGATATGTCTCTTGGTTGGTTGGTAGATGGATCATTAGTTTGAATTGATTTGGATGCAGCATCGGGTTTTTTTTGGATTGGAACATCAAGATTCTTTCTAGTAAGAACCTCAACATTCTTCTTGGTAGGTGCTTCAGCTGGTTTTTTAATTGGAGTATTATGTGTTTTCCTACTCCTATGGTTGTATTTCTTATGGACTTCCATAATGGCATTCTCAAAACCTTCTTGTAATCCTCTAATTCTTCAGGTTCTATTTCATCCTAGGATAACAGAAAAAGGTCTTGTTCTTCCTCAGTAAAAAAAAATAGAGTCATTATCATTTAGTCCATTAGATTTATTTTAGTGTCCTCTATATCATCAGCTGCCTTAGCCTCCTCATATGTATAATTTTCTTGGAAAGAATGTATTTGCTGCTGTTTTGGACCTTTTGGGTCCCTTTGTTTGATCTAGGGTTGATTTATTATATAGTTTGGATTCCTTATTTTACCAGTTTGATTTTCTCTCTGAGCCCTATCAGCTATACTGATTCTATCCATCATTTTCTCAATTATTCTCATTAGACTGTCTATTTTATAATTAGTGGAAGAAGAAGATGAAGGTTCTCTTTTATTGTTTCTGTTTTTTTAGATTTTAATTTAGATTTTTTGGCTAATAAATTAACCTCTACTTTAAGCGCATTTTCTTAAATTTTCTATAAGGTTATGGGATTTCTTTCTCTTATTTCATAGGCCATATCAACATTGAATCCTTCTGAGAAATGTATCAGGGCCAAGCCGGGGGTGGTTTAATGGCAGTGACGATTGCATTGTAAACCTTATTAAACCTGTCACAATATTCTTCTACAGTTTTCTTAGGCCCTCTCTAAATGTTTTTGTATTCATTAAGGATCCACATAGGACTCTTTTTAGTTTCCCACCTATTTGGGAAAGATTGGTGAAAAATAGCAAGGTCAGTTATACTGCTTGTTGCTAAGTTTTTGAACCATTTTCCGACCTCTCCGCCTAAGCTCCAGGTGAACATCCTCAGTTTTACATCATTCTCATCTAATTCACGAAGATCAAAAAATTCATTCATTCTATTTATGTGTTGCTATACATTGATAGCACCAGTGCTATCAAATTGGGGAATTCTAGTTTGATAATCTTGGGGCATATCATGCAATTGGGCAAGTAAAACTAAGGGAGCATAATGAGCAACCATGATATTTTGTCTTAGGGGAGGTGCATATATAGGATTTGTGGGAATTATTTGAGTTACTAATTGTGACACTACTGGATGAGTAATAAAAATTACATAAGAGGTAGGACCAATTGATGTTGGATGAACTGATTGGGAAGATGAAGTTCATGTTGCAATGGTAAGAGCAGAAAGTTCAATAGATTGCTGAATGTAAGATTGATGTACAACCTGATCAAGTGTTGGCACAAGATCCTGCAACTTGTTGAAGTTCTGAAGGGTTTACTGATCCAAATCAGGTTCAACATATGATATTATTGGTTTTTACGACTGAATGATGGATTCATCAACAACTATCTGATCAACAAAAGTTTCAAACTTTGTCCTAAAAAGACTGTGTTCTAAAGGTAAGTCAAACTGAATATCTTGACTGGTGTTGAGGTTTTCAGGAAGAGGATTGGCCCTAGAAAGGGGGCTATTACTTCCTTGGCTTTAAGCTAAACCTCTTCTTCTTAGTATCCTTTCAGGATTGTCTAAAGTTTCAGGTGGGTATGGATCAAGATTGGCTCGGGTATGAATTATTTTTTGAGCTAGATCCTTAAAAATGAATAAAAACCTCTAATCCTTTATTTCCAATATTTATATCATTAGACTTCTTGAAATAAAGATGTATAAAATAGGGAAATAATCTTATGAAAATGAAATGAAGGATTATTTTGAAGTCCCCAGTATGGTCTCTAGAATGTTAGCACTCTGTAATTTTTTGAGGTTCTAGAAGAAAATCACAATGGTAACCAAAAACCTACTTTGGAAGCTAGGATCTAGCGCTTCTAGCTTCAAAGAGGGCTCTTTCTGTAAGATTTAACTTTGTTGTATTCAATATTAGGCTAGTTATGAAGTTTAAGGTTTGATTTGTATTTGAATGGTTGGTTGATAACTAGATTACCAGTGGGCTATGGAGTCTATTACATAAAGTATGGATCAAATTTAGTGTCTACAAATAGATCTCACAGGGTAGGGTAGCCAAAATGAATGGATTCTTTTAGTTTATGGCATGGGAAAGGAAGAACAAATTAAGACTCACTTTAGATATAGAGCATTATTACCTGAATTCTATATTTAAAGATCAGAAGAAAGCGTTGAACTTATTTGTAGTCGGAAGCAGAGTGTAGATTTAAACAAATTTTGTCCTTTACTTATCTATTGTATAATTTAGATTAAGAAACAAATATATGCAATAATAGAGAAATATAAACACATAAGATGATAGAGGCATTCACCACCAACTTGACACAAGAATCTTATGAAAGATATTTTTGTATTACTAGTAAATCCACTGAAGCTTCACCAATATACAATAATATTCTTATGTTCAAAAATCAATCCTTGATACTTCTGAAGGTGAAGTATTTATAATTAATTTACAAAAATATCCTCTCAAACTGACTAGGATGTATCTAAAGATAATTAAATTGAATCAATCTAACTTATTACAAAGATATCAGGGAAATTCGAATTGTTTGAAGTGGTGGCATTGAATTGGTGGAATAGTTGGTTGTTTGGCCATCAAATTTTGCATGTGCTATTGACGTTCAAATATGTAGCCAAATCTACTTTTTACTCTAGTAATTCACATAGATTATCCCAACATTGTTCACTCGGGATAGTCATCTTCAGTAAATTTCTATATACTTCGTCAACTTCAGTATATTTAGAAAATGTCAGCTTGGTAATGAATAGGTTTTTAATTGTATATTGAATGTCTAGGTCATATGCCAATGCTTCCAAGAATGCCTTTCCTGTCATACTAAATCTTCCAGCTGCAACCTTCGAATTGTCTCTTTCCTTGGTCATTATTTTCTAACTGTAATCAGACCATATGCTGAGGTTATCATTAATAAATAATAAATTTGGATGTCCTTTCTTGTAGTGGGGTTCCAGATTGGTGAAGAATTTATGTACACCAGTGTCCATAATCTGACATTTTTCTTCAAGATTTCTGATTAGATTTCTCTTAGTCAACACCTTCCTAACCTCCAATATTATTTATGTTCTGTCTTCAATATCTAACTCTTCTAATTCCTATATATTTTTGGAGTTAAGGAATTTGATGAGCTTAGTGGCCTCACTTGGCTTATCTCCCAACTGTTTTCTGACTTGTTCGATGGCTTCATTGGACCTTTCAATCAACTCTTGTTGCTCGAAAATAATTTGTATTGAAGGCCAAATGTCTATCATGTCTTCATTGATTCATTTCTAAATATTATCTTTTACATGTGCCAATGTATTACCCATGGCACTATCTTTTTCCATCTTCTGCAATCTCTGGGACAATGTTTGGGATTTCTGGGTTTCTATTAGGAAAGCATTCTCAAATCTTTTTTTTTTGTTCCTATAGGACTTTGACCTCCTATGTTAGTTTCTTTATCTCTTCTCTCTATATAGACATGTTTTCCATGGATTCAACCAACTTTACTGAATCATCTGCAACTGATGTGGGAAGTACTGTAGAAGAGGACGTTCATGCTGTTGTGGTAGCTGTAGGGATACTGTTTGAAGTAGAGATGAAATTGGAAGTGCATAAAGAGGATCCAATACTAGTTGTAAACTCTATTCCTTTTCTTTTATCAACTTGTCCATCTCTGCTTCCGTCTCTTTGATCTGTGCACTCTCCTCCACTAGGAGCTTCAACATTTATTATTTTTGTAGCTTTGTCTCTCCTAGCTCCTTCGCTTGGGGATCTTCAGTTGTAGGCATCTTTAATTTCTTCTTTAGGGCTATTATGTCAACATTTTTCTTCCTGATTATCTCCTCAATGGATTTTGAATTATTTGGATCAAAGCGTGCTTTGATCACCATTTCCTCCAAGTATTTGATTTTGTTGTCTTTAGCAAGAGAGGACTCTTTCTCTAGTTTAATATGAGACTGTGCATTGTTTAAAGAAAGTTGTAGTTTGGAAAAATGATATCAGTCTGTGTGAAGGTTGAGTAGACCATTTCTCCAGTCTGCATGTGCATATCCATTTTATCCAAAGGATGAACATCCTTTGCCTCGAACTCAAAGGTAGTTTGTTTGAAGTCTATTGTTAACTTTGGTAGTGGAACTTGGGCTTGCAAGAATGCCATATGTATTATTCCCTTCTCTACGTCATATGCTGAAATAAACTTGTGCTGGATGGAGGAAGACTGCTTCCTGAATTGAGTAGAGATATTTTAATGAATGGCTTCATTCCTCTGTTTAATTTCTTTGTATCTCTGGAAAATATCTAGTTGCCTCTATTATGTAGATGACTCTGGTGTGTGAGGTATCGTAAATAGAATCTCTTTAGTAGTCAAGGATGATGCAAACTCTGTGGTAATGCTATCAATATTAAAAGTTTGAAATCCTGAGAGTACAATGGTACCTTATGTTTCCTACAGTGGTGGGAAGTCTATTTTAGAGTTTTTCTTAACATTCTTTATATATATTTTGAATGCTATGGCTGAGATTTCTGTAACTAACGGAGAGTCCTCCTCTCTAGGTGTATTATCTGTCTTTTCTCTATGTATGGGAGTCTCTGAAGCTGTTCTAGAAAGTACCTGCTCTTTGGCCTCCCGCAATGTGTTTTCTACCCAAGTGTGCTAGTTCATGTACTTCTCTATGTCTAGCCTTTGGGTATCCACATAGGGAGTTTCTTTTTGTTCCACTTGTAACTTAGAAATTACCCCAAAGGGATCATAGGACCAAGTAATACTAAGAGGGAAATTCATTTGTTTCAGCAGGAGGTCTGCATCCTCTCATGTTTCTCTACTGTTGTAGATGAAAGGTCCTATCTGTGTCTTAATTCGAAACCGAGACTTATTCTTGGTTACCACGAAATGGATGTTGTCCGAGTGAATAATTTGTCTGATGTACTCCAAGGAAAATATTCTCATTGGAAGTTACTTGAGCAGATTATATGATGGGAGCTCTGAACCATAAACTCTGATTTCAGTAAATGTCTGGTATAGGTACCAGTCTCCTGTCTTCACTTGTTCACTAAGTCGTAAAACTTTTTGAATATATTCATTGATCCTTGGAATCTACTGGCCACTTAGGAAACAAGTTGCTAGATACACAAATTGATCAATGAACTCTGTAAAGCTGAATTCCTGTGATTGTCTTTTGATTAAAGAGGTCCAGAAGACAATAGATTATGACTCTTTTTGTTGATCAAGCTTCTGCACTGCAAAGGGAAGCCTATTTTTTCTGAAAGAAAATGACATATACATAAGAATAGAAGAATATCAGAACATTCATTCAGTTATAAACTGAAGGAATTTTTCATGAATTACATCTGCTGAGAAGTGACCATAGTCAAAGGTGACTAATAGTCCTCCTTTTGTAGAAAGGGTGGATAGAAAGCCTAACATAGGCTCATCTACCCATTCATCTGAATAGTAACCAAGTATGGATGACAAGACAGAAATAATCTGTCTGGTCCTTTGAGGGAACATAGAAGAGGGATAAGGGGGTTTTTCTTGGGGAGTTGAGAGTCTTTTGGGAGGAAAACTTAAAAAATCCTAGCTCTCTGGGGGAAGGTGAGCTTTGTATAGATTTCTCTGAGAGCTTCAAGGGAACAAAGGGTGATGGAATCACTATAGAGGACCTGCAACATTTGGTTTATGCTCTCAAATGTAATGGTGAAAATGATTTCACCATTGGGGGAAACAATAACCCTCTTACTTGAAAGGTAAGAGGAATGATATTTTAGGAAGAATTTAGGAAAGTGGTAAGATTGGGGGAAAACAAACAGGGTAAGTCTGGACTTTCAGAGGCTAATTTCATTAGATTGGTCAAGGTAGTTAACACAAAATCAACAACATAATTCGAGGAGGTCGAATTCACACTATGCCTCAACTATCTTATTGTCTATGTTAATGAGTTGGATGTGGTCTAAATCCACAGGGGGAGTAAGCATGGGATTTACCGCAGTGGAAATTTTGGGTGTCATTGTGGTAGTAGAATGTGCGAGGGAGAACTTGACAGGGGGAATTTGCAAAAGGTTTCACTAATTCTCGGGAAAATTTAGGTGGTAGTATCTGTGTAAATCAATTAGAGAGAGACAATGGATGAAAATGACTACTTGGCACGTAAGCACAAAATAGAGGGTGGGAGCGATGTATGGAGGCGAAGAGGAAAGGATTTAAACATGGGTGAAATTTAGCTTTATAAACCACAAGCATAGCGAAACTATTGGATTAATAGTCATAAGATGCATTAACTCATTAATGGAACAAATGAATGGGAAGAAAAATAATGGGTAGGTGCAACGATCGCTGATGTGGAATATCAAGATAGGTGGGTGAAAGGCGCAGGACCATTGGCGGGAGTGACAGAAGGAGGGACATGTGATGTCGTTGGAATGGCAGTTAAAAAGGGACGTGGAGGGTGAAGGTTGGTGGGAAAGTGGATTTTGGAGGGAGTCGAAAACCTCTTTCAGAGGGGGGCAGGTAGGTGGTATATGGTATGAATGGGGGAGGATTCGAAATCACAAGGAGGAGACACGTAGGGGGGTAGAAAACAACTTTTTGGACCCCCCCCGCCATTAAATATGATCACTGTGGGGGGTCTAAAATCACTTACGGGTTATCGGATCATAGTGCAAAGATGATTGAGGAAAGCGATGTGTGCGAAGTTTAACACCAATCGGTCCCACGAAGTATTTTGGGCATCTGAATTTTACACAAAAGTCCAAACTTTGGAGAAATGAACCAATCAACCAATTACATTGAAAATCCACTTTTTCCTATGCTAATGTAATATTAAAGCAATAAGGGTATATTTAAACCTGCAAACCCTATTTATTTTTTCATTCTTAAAAGACTAAGAATATTTATTTATAACCACTAAACTAAACTATTCAACTACATTAATCCAGATTAAATTGTTGGATTAACTTATTCACCTATTCTACCTATCTAATCTTAGCCAAGATTACACTATTTGGCTAAGTTATTTACTCTAAAATAATTAACATAAATTGAAACTTGCTTGAAAATGATTAAATTGTATGTTTCAAGAATAAAGGTATTGTGGCATTTAGACAAGCTACACTCAATTTCATGAATTTATTCTTTGCAAAACCAGTATACTAGTAGTGGCACTTAAACTAGCATCACTTTCACATTTATTCATTTGTTATGGGGTTATTTTATCATTTCTTTTCTCAATGAATTTTTAGCAATCACAAAGCACAGGAGGAAAGAAAGGAATTTCACTATGTCTGGCTCTTGCTATTGATTGTACTAGTTGCATGGTAACTATGAGAGGATAGTCAGTTCCCTTTGTAGGATGAGGAATTACATGAGGCAGTGAAGTTCACTTCGCTGTGGGCAATGTAGGATCTGAAGAGGATCAGGGAGTCAAAAGTATTCTGGATCTTGCTTGAGATGGACATTTGTATAGTAATAAGTCAGAGGCCAAGGTTGTCTCCAACCTTGTTTGGTAAGTTGCGTGCCTTCATGAAATTTAAGGCCGACTTTCATAATGTATCTATCCGTGTGAGGCAAGACCCTAAGAAGATATGTCACAAGTTTTCTTACCTAGTTACGGAGGTCGATGTACATTAAATTATGGGGTCGTGGCCAGTAGAGTGGTGACAACCCATAAATCTTGGCATAAGTACTAGCAAAGGTGTAGAAATCTTTTCTACGTAGACGAAAACTTTGCATAAATGGAAAGAAGAAACATAGGAAACAACGTGGGAGTTGGCCGAGTAGAAGAAGAAATAAGTTGCTACTAAAGCAGATGCTGCTAAGGCAACTGTTGATAAAGAGTGCATTGCAAAAGAGGGCATAGTAGAAGTCAAAGCATCGACTTCCCTGCATACTGAAGAGCAGGAACAGTCCGAGTTAGAAGGAGGTGGGGGTGACGAGCAGAGCACTCCCTTCAGGTTGTCAAAGCGATAAAGGAAACAAATTCTAGACCCAGGAAGAAGAAAAAATCAGGCAAACAAGCACATGAAGATCCAATGGTCCTCACTTAAGGGGAATTGGATGAGATTGGGGATAAGGTCCAAGATACAACAATGAAATTATGGAAACAGTTCGAGCAACAATACATGTAGACCTTAGAAAGCATCCAAAAAGATCTGCATGAGTTGCAGATTCAAGCAAGTAGAATTCAGGCGAGCGTGGGACAAGCAAGCGAGGTTCAAGTGAGCCTGTAGCACGCGAGTGAGAGCATAATGGAAACAGAATGGACTCTAGACCTTAGAGTCATTCCTTTTCTAGAAGGGACATTATGCGCAGAGTTAGAGGAAGATAACACTCAACTCAAAAAGAACAAGGGCATGGGTATGAATCTAGCTGCGCTTCCACTTCAAACCCTCCACGCACTCCATCAAGGGGTCTCAGATGAGCTTTGGACTAGAGAACAACACACACTATCGGTGATTAGAGAAGTTAAAACAAATAATGAATAGATCTTCGCTGAAAAGGTTTAGGCTCTGAAGGAAAAATAAGAGTTAACAGTTCGAAGGTAGATCCTAGAAGTAGATTACACAATCGTGTAATTCAATAACGAAGCTACACATTCCAGAGGATGGAGTCACTTCAGCAAAGATTCAGAAATTGGTCGCTGCAATGCGACGATCTAAGGAGGAGGTAGGCTGAGTCACTTTTGATTTTTAGATGAAGATATCAGAACTATAATTGAAGCTACAACTGACTACTCCGCCTGAGGTCAGAGAGTAGCGCGGCACAACCATCAGAGAACACATGTATATCTTGGATAATGTAGTAAAAATATGAAATTGTCTCTTTGAACATGCAATGGAGCTATGGACCACTTTGTAGGAGGACTCAAACCTGCAGAGAGTAGGTACAAAGATCAGAAAGGCACAATTGAAAGTTGATGAGATCAGGGTGACTGAGTGCACTCTAGCACCAGTCTAGCGCTTCACGTGCTTACAAGAAATGAAGGTGTTGTAGGCACAGGTTGAGGAGCTGCAGTGTAAAGAAAATATTTTGAAGGCTCAGATTCAACCATGGATAGAGGAAGAAAGCTAGATTACTCTAGCTATCAAAGAAAAGTTGAAGACTTTCCAGCAGACACAAAGGATGATGTGCCTCATGATGTAGGGGCCAACAACAGAGAAGATGGTTGAAGAAGTGCATCAGGTCACCATACAGAGTGTATTGGACCTTGAAGCCTTGAAGATGGAATTCAGTGAACTCCACCACAAAGTGGAGAAGCCAGTTGAGTGACTTGAGGGCGAGTCACCATATTTGTGTTGGGGGCCTATTGGGATGGGATCCCTAGGGTGAAATTTTGTTAGTGAAGTCAAATTTTGTAATAGTCTTTGTGAAAGAATGTAAAGTCTCCATGAAATATGGAAGTGGAGTGTGAAGCTAAGTAAGAGTCAAAGGGGCATTAGTCCCTTGTATGGGTAGGTGATATGTTGGTTTTGAGACTCACCCATGGTTTGCGAGCCATGGAATTGTAATGAAAATTCTATATATAGTTGAGTCATAGAGAGTCCAAAGGATAAATTTTGATAGAGAATCATTGTAAGGGAAAGGTGCTAAGGCAAGAAAATTATGTTTCCTATACTTAGGTGAAATGAGAAGGCTCCTGAAGCTAAGTGCGTGAAGACCTTGGAAATTCTGCTGCTAAGTGCACGGGCCCCTGCAGCTGGGTGCACAGGGAGAAGAAGTATGTATCTTAACGTTTACATCTTAATAAAGACTGTTTTGAGCCAAATTTGTGCATTTGTGCCTTGTTTATTTATTGTTGTTAAGTTTATGTATCTTCGCTCTGTGATTTGTTTTATGTGAATTAAAGCTTCATTTCTGCATGAAACAGATAGATCTATAATATTTATGCATAATAAGTATACTTAACCACCTTTGCAGAGATTGGGACATTGTTACATAAATCTATTGTAGTTAACTACTCAGGAAGGATAGATCTGCATGAAGGCAAATCTAGGTCATCAAGACTTCAGAATATACAATTTATTGAATGAACCTGTGTCTTTTATGCCTGTTAAGTATAATCAAGTAACTTCACGAAGGTCTTAAGCTCAATTCGATAGAGTTGCAGTAGTTGGCAATCAGAAGGAATAGATCCAGGTGAAGGCATATCTAAGCTATAAGAACCTTAGGAAACCATCACATAGGCCCCTGGATGCAGAAACCTAGTTCTAGCATCCGCCAATACTACTTCGGGTGAGACTACAACCTTCTCTACCTAGGTTGTTGTCAAAAGGGACAGCTGTTATGGTTTTGTTGGTTGGCGCGAATAACCCCAAACCTGGGTCAGGCCCTCTTAAGCCAACATTTATGAAGACCTAAAGGCATATGATACCATTATTATATAACATATAATTCCCATCATAGGAGACCAAAAACATTTCAAAAAGAAACTAAGGAGAGAAAATCCAGTTCTGTTACCCTTGATAGAAAAAAAGGTTAAAAAAATTTTTGATGCTAAAATCATTGTGCCTTTAATATTTTCAAAATGGGTGTCCAATTTATTGTCAACAAGGAAAAAGACATGAGAAATAAGACTATGTGTAGATTTCAGGAATCTTAGCAAACTGTAACTCAAAGATAACTACCCTCTACCTAAAATGGATCATATTTTATAGAAAGTAGTTAGTTCTAGTAGAATTTCTCTACTCAATGGTTTTTCAAGATACAACCAAATTCTGGTGCATGCTGATGATCAATATAAAACAACTTTCACAACACTTTGGGAACCTTTATGTATGTAAAGATGCCCTTTGGCCTTATGAATGAAGGGGCCACTTTCCAAAGAGCAATGTATATTGCTTTCGCAGATGAGAAGGATATATTTATTGTGATTTATCTGGATGACATTACTTTATTTTCCAAAACATATGAATATTACCTACTTCACATAAGGATAATTTTTGAGAAACGCAGGAAACACGGTATTTCCATGAACCCCCAAAAGACTCTTTTTGGTTTAGAGGAAGGAAAGATACTTTGTCACTTTATTTCTAGGGATGGTATCACAATACCCTAGCAAAGTTGAAGCCATATTGAAGATTGATCCTCCCAAGAAAAAAAAATAAGTTCAGTCTTTCATTGGTGGGATAAATTTCCTGAGAAGATTCATCACAAACCTAGTGGATATTTTGAGAGGAATCGCCAACATGCTCAAGAAGGATATTGAGATAAAATGGAATAGTGAGGCTAAAAAATATTTCAGTGAAGTAAAAGTAGCTTTGACATGTGCTCCTATTTTAATTAGCCTTGATTTTATTAAATATTTCACAATTTTTTATTTTGCATCAGAACACACTATTACACTAGTTTTGTTGCAGAAAAACAAGGAATGACATGAACAACCTATAGCATTTTTCAGTAGAGCTTTAAGATATGCCTCCTTGAATTACAATATCATGGAAAAAATGATTTTTCTTGAGTAAAGGAACTGAAGGAATTTAGAGTGTGCATTCTACATTCCCACATAATTGCTTTTGTTCCAAGTGTAGTGGTGAAATATATCCTCACTCATACTGATCCAGATGGGAAAAGAGGCAAATGGATTGCAATAATTTTAGAATATGACATTGAAATAAAGCCTACTAAACTCATCAAAGGTTAAGGACTAGCCAAAATGATGGTTGAGTCAAATTTTCATGCACTGGACATAAATTTTGTAGCTTCTCTAGATGAACAACAAGATATGGTGACTCCACATGTATCATAAAATTTTCTTACTTCCCCCTGGTATGTAGATATTGTGTATGTTTTGTATAGTTTACAAGCTCTTGTTGGTCTGACCAAAACCAAGGCTAGATTTCTTAAACTAAAAGCAGTAAAGTTCTGCATTTTGAATCAAGCTCTATATTGGAAGGATGATGGAGTCATTTTATTGAATTGTTTATTAAATGATGAAGCAGATAAAGTCATAGAGGAGTTTCATCAAGGTGACTGTGGAGGACATTTATACTCAAAGGCCACTGGCAACAAAATCTTGAGAGCTAGTTTTTACTGGCCTACCTTGTTCTCTGATGTTCATAAAAAGGTATCAACTTGCCATCAATGTCAAAAATTTTAAGGCAAGAGAAAACTAATACCTCTACCCCTCAAGCCTATCTAAATGGAGTAGCCTTTCCAGGATTGGGGTCTAGATTTTATTGGAGAAATCCACCCAAGATATTCAACTCAAAAAAAGTGGAACCTAACAACAACAAAATACTTCACCAAATGGATAGAAGCAATACCAACCAGACAAACTACATATTATGTCATCATTCAGTTCATTGAAGACCATATTGTCTCTAGGTTTGGTTGTCCCTGCAAGATTATTACAGATAATGTTGCACCTTTTAAATAAAAAAGGATGACTAATTTTTGTAACAAGAATCACATAGCGTTAGGTCATTCTACTTCCTATTATCCCCAGGGAAATGGGTTAGTTGAATCTTCTAACAAGTCATTAGTGAACATCATAAAATAACTACTGCAAGAAAACAAGAAATCATGACACAAGAAATTGATAAGTGCTCTATGGGCTGATAGGACAAGCACAAAGAAATGAATTGGAATGTCACCTTTCCAATTGGTTTATGGAGTAGATGTAGTTTTTCCTGTTTCCCTAGGAATTCCAGTGCTTAACTTGTTGCAAGAAGAGGAAGCAGAACCAAATGATGCTTAGAGAAGGATCAATCAAGTTATACATTTGCAACATAATAGAGAAGAGTTTTACAGCAATACATAGGTCATTCAAGTTAAAATCAAGAAAATTCATGATAGGAGGATTAAAGAAGATGATTTTCAGCTAGATGATATTATTTTTAAGTGGGATGCTAAGAATGAAGAGAAAGGGAAACATGGGAAGTTTGATAGTTTGTGGAAAGACCCTTATAGGATTGTAGCTGTCTGAGGAACTGATGCATTTTTGTTGGAAGATATCATTGGAGAAACATTTGCTAGAGGACTTGTTAATGGCAGGTTGCTCAACCACCATTTCACTCAAGGATAGATAAGTATTCATATATGTGATTGTAAATATCATTTTATGTTTTATTGAAAGTGATGGTGGTTGACATCAAGTGTTGAAAATAATATTGAGAGGGGATGGGGGCTGAATCAATATTAGAAAATCAATAACATTTTCATTTCCATAATCATATTCATATATGCTACTTCATTTAAGTGAACTTGCGTGTATATGCAACTGTGTTTAATGCAACTAGCGTATGTCCAAAAAACTTACGATTCAGTGAATTCATCATATGTTGATCTTTAATCAGTGCATCAGTACTTCATTAATCATATAAATAGTAACCAGGTGCAGTAAAAACAAAATAGATCATCACACATAAGAAACACACATGAACACCAGGATTTAAGGTGGAAACCCAATGTGGGTGAAAACCACATGCTGCAATTATCTCTATATTTCTTTTAATAAGAAACTTCCTTGTACAATATTTTGTATTGGTGCAATCTTATACTAGTACGTAGGCTTCTACTTGCAAAAGGCTACAACATTATCTCATTCTCCAGATTCTCTTGGAAGGGAGCTACAATCCCCTAGCTCTTGTACTAGCTGATGTACTGGTACGTAGGTGCTGACCTATAGAAGGATACAACCTTCTCTTTTCCTCCAGGGATTGCGTTTCATAAATTTTCAGATTGGATACTCCTGGAACACAACATCATAATTTGAAGGCCACGTTTCATCCAATTTTCATACTAGACCCATCAACAACATTGAAGCTTAAAATCAATCACCACTTCAATACATCCATCAACTATATCTGCATCAACCAATCACTGAGACTCAATCTGAATCAACCAAACTCAATCAATCACTGACAACCTCTGAACCCCTGACACTATTGAATCAATCATTCATTCATACTTTAATCAATCAACTGCAACAGATAGATCAATACACAGTTCTGAGTTACATTATCTTTCAGAATCAATTGTCATCTTAAAACCATGCTTCATATTGTATACGATATTTAGCAGAAGCCAACCTATGTGTATATGCAGCTTCTCTGAAGCAAACCAGTGTGTAGATCTACAAACACTTTGCTGCACTTCCAGACTCCAGACATAATCATACATAGAGGGTAGAACATGTGTTAGTGATTAGATCTAGCCCATTCATTATCATATCACATAATGATAAGTCATTATGATCCTGATCCATCATTAGATTTCATCCATTAACACTGAAGCTAATCACAATCAACCAACAAGAATATGCAGAATACTGTCACTAGAACACACTGCAGAACCCTAAATACTGCAACATCAAACAAAACCCTTATAGATCATACTTCAGAAGATATACGCTACCTCCATAAGCTGAACCAGCGTGTATATGCCCTTTTACTAAGGGAAACTAGTGTACAGATCTGCAACTTCCATCCTGTGAGGTATACGCTACGTCTGTATGCTGAATCAATGTGTATATGCTATTTTGCCAAAGTCAACCAGCGTATAGATCTGGAAAAGCTAACTTAAAGCATCTCAACTATTTTAGACTTCATTCGGACCCAGATCATCACATTTACATAATAATAACATGTGTCAGTATTCAGATCTAGAATGTTCAAGATCAAAACACATAATTCTAATACATATAAGTCTTCATGACCCCAATCGATCAACGTTCATCAGCCATATAGGTGCCTCCTTAGTTCAGATCAAGAAAAGTATCACAAACCCATAGCCAGCATACTAGATCTCACACTTCATCAAATATTCATCACTTTTACACATACACCTTGGCCTAATGATCTTCTTCTCCTTATATAGGTATAGGCCTCTCTCAATACCATGGAACAAAACCACGTAGGACCAATACCTTGGACCCAATACTTGGGGTAAATACCTCGGACCAAATACCATGGACCAAAACTTAGTTTTCCAACATGTACACACCTTTCCTTCTATGAAAGTGCATGTGTACATTATACGCACCTTTGTATATAGTGAACCTGTGTGTATAGACTACTTGGTATATAGTGAACTTGCATATATACGTGACTTGGTATATAGTGAACCTGCGTGTGTACACAACTTGGTATATAGTGAACCTGTGTATATACACGACTTGGTATATAGTGAACCTGCGTATATACGCGACTTGGTATATAGTGAACTTGCGTATATACGCGACTTGGTATATAGTGAACCTGCGTATACCTTTATTTCTTCATTCTGTGAGTCTGAACTGTGATCTGTCATCTGAGTGAGTTGCCATTAAGGATAACACTTGAGTCATACTTGTATCATAATGCCAACAATCTCCCCCTTTGGACTTGATGGCAACAACCACACTAAGTCACTCCCCCCCTTTGACATCAAGGGCAAAGGGCAGACCAAGATATTTTCTCCCTTGATATACATTCTGTTGTCCATACTCCCCCTGAGTACATGCTGAAATCTCTGATTGAGCTCCCCCTTTGTACATGCCAAGATGTACCAATCTGTCCATGCTCCCCCTAAGCACATGTAGAGTCTGCAAACATATTTTTCAAAAGAATAACATGACTCTACAACTCAACTAAGTGAGTATGACCTTCCTATCACCAATGAATCATACATACATTCATTCTCCCAACCAAGTGGGGATATACTAAACTTGAGTCATTCACCCAATCAAGTGGGGATATACCAATTGTTTATAGATGACTAAAATATTACATCATCCTTCCCATGCATGGGGGGGTACAAATTACATCATATGATCAAAAGACTACAACGGATAGAGACAAATTATTACATCATGATTCTTGATTTGAATGATATACAAGACATAGATACCAAATATCTAAACAAGACTATGATAGTCATCAGCAACTATCATACACCATGTATGATTTGCTCCATAAGCATCTGTCAACAACATCCAGACCAGCAACCTGTATATGTCCATGTCAGTGTAGATATCATCAACCTGTGATAAAGCATGTTTGTAGCAATTCATCCTCTTGATCTCATCAATATCAACTTGCTTCATTTCCTTCCATGAAACATATCCAATCAGTAACAAAACCATTCACACCATATCATATGAGAAAACACCATATGATCTTTCACATCATCATTTAGAACTACATGATCTTTCCACAATCAACCATGTATCATCATTAGGGAACATCCCACATCCGATAAGAATCAACCATCATAATATGTGAGTATCAACCTATCATCATAAGACAAGAACTCATCATCATTATGTGACTAAGTAAACCATATCTTCGAATATCCATGTCTTCAAATAGCTATGTCTTCATGAGATCTGTAATAACACCGTTCTCTTGGCCAACCAACAATATCTATCATAATGTAACTTAAGTAATCATCCATGTATCTAGCGTAGCAAGATGTATCTAGCAAACCATAAGCTCATGGTCATTTGTCAAGATTTCTTGATAGCCATTCTTAACCATGTGAGAGCCAGGAACTATAGAAATCATAACTACACCATATGAATTTTATACATCTTTTGAGGTATGATGACAATAGCATAAAGGAAATGAGTGGCTTATCACTAAATAATGAAGCTTTGTACTTCTCTTTGTCCTTATGAAGATCATCTTGTAAGCAACATATATGCATCATCAAAGAATCATCCATAAATCTGATCTGAACACCAACTATGTAACCCCAAGAATTATATGAGATATTGTCATGGGCAACTCATAACTATATCATAGTAAGATGTATCATAAATATCATCATCATTGATTAGGTACCAAAGACTTCTAAACATAATGCCAACAATGCTTTATTAGAAGCATAACATGTTCTCCCCTTGAGCCTGCTCCATCTATTCACTGTTAGATCTGATCATGCATATATCAACAAGAAGTATCAAGGCATCATCATCAATCAGATATACATCAAGTTAACTTGTGAAGATAAAAAACAACATCTTATGAGTATCAATATATTTCCAAACATTATCAGCAGATTGTAACCGTCATCAAACAGAGAAAATAGTTGACTGAACAATATCAGACCCTTTTTCCTGAGTCTGTTTCATTGCATTTCCTCAAACTAACATATACATGACTATGCAGTGTCTAACTCGCGTATATACGCGACTTCTCTTCATGAAACTTGCATATGAGATTTAGAGTAGTGAAGTTTCACACTTTCAGCTTCCTCTGAGTCTGTCATGTCTGTACATTGTGCTATGCCACATCTTTCTGACTGTACTTCCTTCTTCTTCCATATCTTCAAGTGTGATGACATTTTTTCCTTTTGGTATGGTGCCCATACTTTGTTCCTGCATTCCTTTGCTATATGTCCAAGCTTGTTACATGCATAACATCTCATATTTTTCATATTCCTTCTATAGCAGTCAATGGCTTTGTGACCAAATATATTGCAAGCAAAACATTATCCCTTAAAATACCTAGAACGTGATGATCTTTCTATGTGATGGTCTTGAACCATTCTACTTCTGCATCTAGCTGCAACATGTCCAAGATTATGACATACATGACATTCAACATTATTCATTTGAGGAAATAACCGATTATCACTTCCATAGTTAGGAGTAAAATATTTTCTTTGAAGTATTTCTTTCCTGGGTTGTTGATGGGATTGACCTCTCATCTCCTTATTGAGCATTGCATTAGACTTCCTTGTCCTAATTTGTGAACTAGATTCACCTTCAACAGATTCATGAAAACCAAGACCTTTTTTGATAGCATAAGACTTTGACTACTAAGAATATCATCCAAGATCTTAGTACTATCTTGAAATCGTAAGAACTTGTCCTTTTCTTCTAATTTATCTTTTAGAATATTTACCTCAACCTTATGTTGCTCTTCCTTTTCAAGGTACTGCTTCTTCATGATTCCTTCAGCTTTTCTTCCTTCTTCCAACTGATGTCTTAATTCAAGATCTTTGTTTTCTTATTTTTCAAGAGCTTGGAGTAGTTCTTTATTCTGCTTATTCGATTCTTCAAGATCTTCTTTTAGCGAGAGAATCTTAGCTTAAAGACTTTCATAGTAACTAGATCTATCTTTGAGTTTTTTGATTGTTGTGCTTCTTTTATTTACTTCACTTCTTAATGATGTCACTTCATCTTGTAGCTTTTGACATTGATCTTCCTTTTCCTTCTTCTACTTGAGCTTTTAGTTTGGTAGCTTCTTCTCTGAAAGCACATTCCCTTTTTTCCAATAGATCTTGTTGATCTCTAATTTTGTCCATAAGCCTTTTAAATTCTGCTTCTATTTGATATATTTCTTAGAGAAAATTCAGTTGTTTTGCTATCACTTTCATCATCTTCAAATGGATGGAGAAATGTATCACTAGAGGATAACAAATTCATACCTGATAGTTCTTTTGCTTCTTCATTCTGCAGTGGTTCTGAATCTGAAGAGTTGCTTCCACATATTCCCCAATCAATTCTCCCATTGTCATAGTTCCTTTGAGATGTCTTCTTCTTCTTAGGCACTTTATTCTTTAGCTTCTTTCCCATTGTTCTACGGATCTCCTTCAAGCAATCAAGCTTCTACCAAAGGACCTACTCTGATACCAATTATTGGAAATAATACTGAGGGGGGGAATGAATTAGTATTAGCAAATCAATAACTTTTTCATTTCCATAATTAGATTCATATGCGCTACTTCAGTTAGGGGAACTTGCATGTATACGTAACTGTTTTTAATGCAACTAGCGTATGTCCAAAAAACTTATGATTCAGTTAATTCATCATATGTTGATATTTAATCAGTGCATCAGTACTTCATTAATCATATAAACAGTAACTAGGCACAGTAAAAATAGAATAGATCATCACACATAAGAAACACACATGAACACCATGATTTAAGGTAGAAACACAATATGGGTGAAAACCACCTGCTGCAATCATCTCTATATTTCTTTTAATAAGAAACTTCCTTTTACAATATTTTGTACTGGTGCAGTCTTATACTAGTATGCAGGATTCTACCTGCAGAAGGCTACAACCTTCTCTTGTTCTCCAGCTTCGCCTGGAAGGGAGCTATAATCCCCTAGCTCTTGTACTAGCTAATGTACTAGTACATAGGTGTTGACCTATAGAAGGCTACAACCTTCTCTTTTCCTCCAGGGACCGCGTTTCATAAATTTTTAGACTGGATACTCCTAGAACACATCATCATAATCTGAAGGCCACATTTCATCCAATTTTCATACTAGACCCATCGACAACATTGAAGCTCAAAATCAATCACCACTGCAATACATCCATCAACTATATCTACATCAACCAATCATTAAGACTCAATCTGAATCAACCAAACTCAATCAATCACTGACAACCTCTGAACCTCTGACACTACTAAATCAATAATTCATTCATACTTTAATCAATCAACTGCAACAGATAGATCAATACACAATTCTGAGTTACATTATCATTTAGAATCAGTTGTAATCTTAAAACCATGCTTCGGATTGTATACACTATTTAGCAGAAGACAGCCTGCGTGTATACGCAGATTCCCTGAAGCAAACCAGTGTGTAGATCTACAAACACTTTGCTGCACTTCCAGACTCCAAACATAATCATACATAGAGGATAGAACATGCGTTAGTGATCAGATCTAGCCCATTCATTATCAGATCAGATAATGATCAGTCATTAGGATCTTGATCCATCATTAGATTTCATCCATTAACACCGAAGCTAATCACAATCAACCAATATGAATATGTAGAATACTGTCACAAGAAAAACAATCACCAGAACACACTATAGAACCCTAAATATTGCAACATCAAACAAACCCTTATAGATCATACTTCAGAAGATATACACTACCTCCATAAGCCAAACCAGCATGTATATGCCCTTTTACTAAGGGAAAGCAACATACAGATCTTCAACTTCCAGCCTGTGTGGTATACACTACTTCTGTATGCTGAATCGGCGTGTATACGCTATTTTTCCAAAGTCAACCTGTGTATGGATCTTGAAAAGCTAACTTAAAGCATCTCAACTATTTCAGACTTCATTTAGACCCAAATCATCACATTTACATAATAATAACATGCGTTAGTATTCAGATCTAGAATGTTCAAGATCAAAACACATAATGATAATACATATAAGTCTTTATGACCCCAATCCATCAATGTTCATCAACCATATAGGTTCCTTCTTAATTTAGATCAAGAAAAGTATCACAAACCCATAGTCAGCATACTAGATCTCACACTTCATCAGATATTCATCACTTGCACACATACACCTTGGCCTAATGATCTTCTTCTCCTTATATAGGTTTAGGCCTCTCTCAATACCATGGACCAAAACCACGTAGGACCAATACCTTGGACCCAATACCTGGGGTCAATACCTCAGACCAAATACCATGGACCAAATACAACGGACCAAAACTTAGTTTTTGGACATGTACGCGCCTTTCCTTTTGTGAAAGTGCGTGTGTACGTTATACATGCCTTTGTATATAGTGATCCTGTGTGTATACTCTACTTGGTATATAGTGAACTTGCGTATATACACGTATTAGTATCTAGTGAACCTGCATGTGTACATGACTTGGTATATAGTGAACCTGCGTATATACGTGACTTGGTATATAGTGAACCTGCGTATACCTTTCTTTCTTCATTCTGTGAGTCTGAACTATGATCAGTCATTTGAGTGAGTTGCCATCAAGGACAACACTTGAGTCATACCTATATCATAATGCCAACATCAAGAATTTAATCCTGCAGAGAAGGCCCTAAACTTATGATGAGTTGCTTCCAATATTTATAATAACAACAACTAATCAATTTAGTTACAGAACAAGAACAAAGGACCATCACCCAAATGGAAAAAGGCTACTGATCTATGGTGTTATTGGCACCTCATGGGGAGGATTCCATCCTGATTACAACCACTATTAGGGTCCTATAATTTATAGGATCAATTGATGATTATCTGTTGATTTTCTCCCATGAGATGTTGTAAATAATTATTACATTTTGCAAATTATTTAAAAAAAAAAAGAGAAAGAAAAAGAAAAAGAAATAAATAGGGGAAATATATAACTATATCTATATCTATACTAATCTATATCTATATATAATAATATATATATAATATAAATATATATATAAGTATATATATATATATATATATATATATATAATATAAATATATAATATATTTAAAATATATATATAATACTGTGTGTGTGTGTGCGTGTGTGCTGAAAATAAAAAAAGAATAAAAATTTAGAAAATAAAAAAAAAATTAGCCCCTATAGCGAACCAATCAAAATGTCACTTTTAAATTTCAAAAGTGTCAATTTCATAATGTTTCAACTTTGGTTATAATGCTTTATGTTATGAAATAATATGAAAAATTTCATTTATCATTTGTGGATAAATAACGTGCTCAAATCAACAGCCAGGATCATCTCCCCCAATATCTATAGCAGAGGGATAATTTCGCCCCCACCCCCACACTCTCGATGGTTAACACGAGGGGGGGACCCGAAAAATGGTTTATGTTGAAACCATTTGGGCTAATGTAGTGGCGCTTGGTGCATTTCGGGGGTCCCCTCCTGATACCATCTACCACCCCCCCGAAATACTGTCGTTCCATTCCCGCCAACTACCTGTTATCTCCACCATTTATTTCCCACCACATGTCTTCTCATCCACCACTCACCTCCCGCTAGTTATCTGTTACCTCTTCCACCCTACTCCTGCAATTTGTCTTGCCACATCACCCCCTTCACTTCATGTAGCTGTTCAACATTCAGATATTTACTACCAAATCTCAATATGGAACTATATTGCATTTATTTCCTATTGTTTATCCGTTTCCTCAATAAATTTTCCCCCGCTCCATAAAGATAACTTTTCCATTATTAAACCAATAGAACTGCTATAAAAACCCTTAAAATCCCTAAATTCACTCCTTTCACCACGCTATTGATTCCGCAGGTTGAAGGTCAAGCTTCCACCAACTGTAACCTTCTACAACAATTTTCCCTCCGCAAATTTGACCAATATCCACCTGGGTAACCTTGTTCTTTAGAATTTTGTTTATGAATCCTTTTTGATATTGTTATTCCACCTCCAGTTATTTCATTTCCAAGATGTCAACACGCAAAGAAAAGGGAAAAGTTACTAAAAAAATACCATGATTCCCCCTGTCCTTGACTTTGATAAATCCCCTCTAATTGACACTCAGTGTAAAATTTCTGAGACTTACATTGATTTTGTTGATAAATTTATACATACCTCATTATGCTTACTTTGCAGTCATGTGATCCAAAATTATTTCACCAAGATAAAGAAGATATTACACTTTTAGAGAAATCAAAAGTTGGAGACTGGTATTTATACTAGAATTATATTAAAATTAGAATATATGGATCAAAATTACCTCCTTACAGGTTACCAGTGTTTGTACTAGTCAGAATATTTGCATTAGAATAAACTAGACAAATGGTGAACATGGATGAGTTGCACTTTGTATCCTACAAAAATAAATCACAATTCAAGCTAAAGTCTAATATAGCACCTTATATTTGTTGGGTGTGGAGCCTGATTATCTTCTATATTCAAAGGAATCGCCGCATTGGACCCCAGTTCGTTGCCGCCCATAAAATATTCACTGCCGGGGGGGTCCAGGGGAGGGGGGTAGCTGCGACCTTTTGGGAGCCCCCCCTAGCAGGGGTATCGGGGGCAGCGCCATCGAAGCTTAGAATAGATGTAAAATTTCCTTGTAAAAGTATAGTAATTTCTAGTCAATCTAGGTCGTTCATTAGGCGGATGATCTGATGGTAGAAGTTATGTTTAATTTAGGGTTTTTTTCCCTAGAAGGCAACCCCTCGCTATATATGAGGGAATTGTATTGCGTCTATGTATATTTGAATATCTGTATTTTGAGTCAGGAAAAGGGAGGAGATTGAGAGCAAAGAGGGAGTTATAGCGGATCTGTTGTAGGTTGTATCTCCTTAGTTTGCTGGATAATATAATAAAAGAAGGACTGGGTGTTTCTCTGTGGATGTAACCCAAACTGGGTGAACCACCTATATCTGTGTCTCTCTTGTTTTATGTGTTTTCTGTGTTTATATTTTTGTAATATTTTATGTGTTCCATTACTCTGTAATATATAATTTTCTAACAATATTGTCAACACCAGAGATGCAACAATGGAGGTGGCAACTATATTAAGACAAATGAAATTTAAGCCTACTTTATCTTCGTCCTATGATCCTCTGGGCATCATTTCAAATCTCAAATTGGAACAGAAGAGTACTTCATATCCACATACACTAAGGCCTAAAATTTTACAGTATGCTAACCAAGAGGAATGGACAAAGGAAAATTTACAAGAAGCTGAAGAATGACTGGGTAATCATTCATCTATGCAAACTCCTATTCCTAAGGATAAGGAGGTCAAAAGGGGGAGAGAGGACATTTTCCCTACCAAATCTAAATTAAAAGGTGTATAATTTATTGTTTTTAAAAGGAGAAAGTAGGATCCAAACACTACTAAAAAATCAGACCCTCAAGTTTATCCTCCGGTGATTACTATCCAAGATGAATCTCCAGAAGAAAGAGATACACATCAACAGGCCACGATAGTTTTGACAGGAACTCCTGTCAATCATTTAAGAAGAATAAACGATTCAGTCACCTACCATAGAAACAACAATTTAGTCTCTAGTATCTTCTAGTTCTCAAGTTTCAACTCAACAGAGTATATTCTCAAGTTACAGGGAGATAAAGTTGAAAAATGAAGCTTTAAAGGCTTCAACTTACTTATAATTTTGGAAGAAGACAACAAAAATGCAACGTAGATTGCTCTCCGCATTGGATTTCGAGAAAGGACAATTCCAAATGGCCTTCATGGAAACTTTAGTGCCAGCTCCCAGGAGTGTTGAAGACTACAAAGCCTCCATTTTCTCAATTACTACAAAGAAGGTACATGAAATCAATCAAATCAATTTACACAAGAAAATAGGGGCGCTGATCTTTTCAACAATTACCGGTTCTTCCATGACTATTTCCAAATTACAGTCATCTTTGAACAACGTACATTCTCAGTTAAGTATTGAGAAGATGTCCTCATTTGCTAAAGACAACAGAATCAAATCTCTAGAATATTTGATAATAAAGCTGGGACATGATCATGCAAATATCAAGGCAACAAAAGAGCTTATCAAGATAAAAGAGGTATATATTCAAGCATTAAGAAATCTATTGAAGGTACCGTCCATAGAACATCCTCAAGCTAAAGAAGTTGCTAGCATAGAAATGGAAAAGGAAAAATTATTTCCAATAGTTGTTGATCAGAATGCACAGATACAAAAAATGGAGCAGGACATGGAAACACCGTTAAGAGAAAAGAAAAATGTCAAGAAGCAACAAGGACATCTACATCAACCATAGGTACAATAGTAGAGACTTCAACAAAGGCAACATCTTCAAATTCTACAGAAGAGCTTGCTAAAGCTCTGGAAGAATGATCGTTAGTGAAGGCAGAGAAAGAGAAGTTATTAGCAGCATATGTTAGAATGGAGGAGAATAGACTTAGAGTTGATAATACCTATTTAACCGAAGTGTAGAAGAAATTCGAGCTCATTCAACAAATGCAAAAATATGAAGACAAATGTTTTATCATTCAGATTTTTGTAAATGCCAAAAATAGAATTTGGCAGAATATAGATGCTAATATAATAGATATGTGGCCATCAATTCAAATCACTTTTGAGCACGAATAACTCGTTCAAGGAAATAATTCAGCAATACAAAATACTAAAGAAGATTTGGAGCAGAGACCAAAAGAGGCACAAAATATTATTAACTTGTTAAACTCTAAGACCAAGGATGAATTAGAGGACCTAAACATTCCAGACAAGACAAAAATAGTAATGGAGATTAAAAGAGTTTTAAAAAAAGGAATTTGATGATACAACTTGACAAGAAACGTATGGAGCTCAAGTTGCAAGTCAAAAGATTCAACAGAAAGTTCACACTACTGCAAAAAAGGGTCTATGTACTGTAAGAAATTCTAATGGAAAATTGATTCCATTAGAAAACTACGAGGAACAATTGTGTAACATAGTTGTTGATGCTTCAAAGTTTGTCAAGGCCAAAGGATTTATTAGTGGAGAAGCATTTATAGAAGGCCTACAGTTTGATTTGAATATTCAACATGAGATTCATCACCTTTTTGTCAATAAGCCAACTTTTGACATTTACATCGAAGTGGATGAAAGGTTTAGAAACATGATAAGCTTTTCTATCCCAAATGAAGAAACGTGGGACTAGTTGCTTGAGTTGATTGAGTAACTACAACGTAATCCTTGAAATTTCGGTAGTAGAGGAATAACATTTGTAGCAAAATAGACACAGTCAACACCAAATTTCTCCAAAGCCTCAGCAGCGCAACAAATTTTACAAGAATTTCCTAATTTTCTTCTTTTATATCTAAAATATTTGTGTTTTTAATAGATATTATTTTGTAAATCTACCTTGTTTTGAATTCCAATATGAAATGTAAAGAGTTTCTATAAATACTTAGTAGAATGAATTAGAAAAGGTTGGAACTTGTATGAAGAAAGGAGCCACATTTTGTTGTAAAATGTGTTGTATTGAAGTGATCAATTTGCAATAATACAAAGAAGTTTTGTTCCAAGATTCCCATGTCAAACGATTCGGTGATGTACTTTCTCATGTAAAATTGTTATTTTCTTAGTTTTCCATATGTTTTCCGTCTCTATTGTTTCAATAAGGTCAAGGTCTAAATTACTTAAATGTACTCTGCTCTGGCTTGTAAAAAATAATAATGTTTTCACTCCGATATTAAGTATATAATTCATCTTAGCATAATCTATACTTAATTAAACTTAAAATCATTTTCATCCTAAACACTCCACAAATACTTTAAAATATCCAATTTTTTTCCTATCTTGCCATGTTACAGCTGCTCTGTTATTTTGTATTTGATCACCCTAAGATTTATGACTCCATGGCCAATGGTCTTTCCCTGCAATTTTCAACCAAATATTTGAAAAAGCAACCTTGGAACTCAATAAATAGCCCAATATCTTAAAACATAAATATAAACAAAAAAAAGAGATCCCTCTCTGAAGTTGGAAGGGCTAGATCCCATCTTTGCAAGTGATTTTGTGGTTACTTCTAGGTTTCTCTCCACAACCTTGAGAAATTACAGAGTGATAATAGATCCCATAGAGAGGGAGATCCCTTGGATCCTTTGATGGTGGAGACTTTGTTGATGAATATCAATGATGATTTCTTGATGATGTCTTCAATGGTAGGGATCTTTCTTGAGAGAGTGATTGCCTTAGCATCTTGGGGACAACACCTTTTGATCTAGCTTTCTTTCAAACAGATTGAGAGAGGATCCTAAGAATTCTTCTTGATTGATGATGATATGATCTTGATCTTGAAGTGCTTCTCTTACCTTGATTCGTAGATCTATTCAACTTGGACCAAGACTTCTTTGCAGAATCCTTCTTCGATCTAGAGTTATAATGCTTCCTTTGTATATTTTGACTTCAAGATGGTCTTAGCTTTGATTCCTTCCTCGAGATTTGATTTGAGTGTCCCTTGATAATATGCCCTTCCTTGAATTTGTTACCTTGACTTTGATACCATGTTCAGAAATATAGGGAATCAAGGTTAAGTGATTTCTCCTCTATTAATGACTTCTTGTGAATTCCTTTTACTTCTTATATTAGGATCTTATCTTACTTATGTTAGTATAGAATTATTCTTCATCAAGAAACTGTAGGTTTTAACCCCGTACAGAATTTACCTTCATACGAATTCTAAAACATAGAAAATAAACAATATGAGAGCATAACACATAAAACACATATACAAAGAGATTTTCCCTTGGATCCCAAAATTGGACTACTGGATTGATTCATTATGTCCTTCATGTTACAATACATATATATAATATATAATATATATATATATATATATAAATATTATATAATAATATAATATAATAATATATATATGCTGAGCATCCAATACCACAGACCGAAAACCATCACACCCAAAACCATGTGTGAAAACCATGCAACAAACCATAGGTAGGTTCGCCCCACCTAATATAGGGTCCATAAAAAATTTCCTTGGGGCGCTGCCCCGAACCCCATAGAGGGGTGCTACCCACCCCTCTCGAACCCCCTATGACCCCCCCATTGCACAATCAACACAATGAAGGGGGGCCTCGCCCCTCCCTTGCCCTATAACCCCCTGGTTAACTAGGGAGGCTAGTCGTGGAAAGAATATAACACAACCCAACATTCTCCCACTTGTTGTTTTCTTTCCATAGGGGGCTAGAGGAGAACTTAGTCATTTATCCAACCCTGTAATGCCCATTGTTTCTCTACACCAAGAGAAATTCTCAGAGCTCACATATTTTTTCAACGCATCTGCAGTATTCTTCAAAGTTTCCACCTTCACTAGCAACACCTTTTTGTCTTCTATCATATCCATCACAAAATGATACTGAACTTCAATGTGCTTTGTATTTGAATGGTAAGCAGGGTTCTTTGCCAAGAAAATTACACATTGGCTGTCACAACCTATCCTTATAGCTCCCTATACTAACCCCACACTTGAACACAATCTCTGCAACCAAACTGCTTCCTTGCTTACATGAGTCACTGTCATGTATTCTGCCTCTGTAATTGATAGTGCCACTACAGATTGTTTCTTACTCATCCAATTGATTACACCTCCAAATAGGTTAAGCACATACCCACTTGTAGATCTTCTCTGATCTAGATCTCCAACCCAATCTGCATCAACAAAGCCATGAATATCCAAAACTTTGTCAAATCCTAGCCTTCCTTGGTAGCAAAAACCATAATCACTAGTGCCACACAAGTACCTAAAAACCTGCTTCACTGTTGTCCAATGCTCCTTCCCTGGTTTTGACATAAACTTGCTCAATACTCCCACTACATGTGCAATGTCCGGTATAGACAAACCATCGCATACATTAGGCTATCGACTGCACTTGCATATGGAACATGGGAGATGTCCTCTTCCTCTTCTTGTGTCTTGGGACACTCTTCCATAGATAACTTTACACCTACAGGAATAGGAACCTTCACCGGTTTACTATCCTGCATATTAAACCTCTACAATATTGTCTCGACATACTTCCTTTGGTTTAACCAGAGCTTCCTCTTTTCCCAATCTCTTTTAATTTCCATGCCCAAAATATAGTTTGCAACACCAAGATATTTCATGTCAAATTTGGAGGACAATTGGGTCTTCAAATCCTGGATATTTTCATTGTCATTTCCAACCAGCAACATGTCATCCACATACAAGACCAGATAAATAACACAGTCATGAATTAATTTAAGATACACAAAGTGATCTGCTTTGCTTCTGGTGAAACCAAGTCCCTGTATAAATGTATCAAATTTCTGACACCACATCCTTGGTGACTATTTTAGCCCATACAGAGACTTCTTTAACTTGCATACTAGTTCTTTCTTACCATTCATCGTAAAGCCTTCAAGTTGCTTCATGTATATCTCCTCTTTCAGATCCCCGTGGAGAAATGTTGTCTTCGCATCCATCTGTTCTACCTCAAAATCAAAAGCAGAAACAATAGATAAAAGTAATCTAATAGAAGCTACCTTGGCAACAAGAGAAAACATATCACCAAAATCAATTCCCGATACCTAGGAATAACCTTTTGCTACCAACCGAGCTTTGTATTTCCCCAACTTTCCTTCTACATTTGTCTTCTTCTTGAACACCGATTTGCTTCCAATGGGTTTCCTTCCAGCCGACAACTCCACCGGATCCCAAGCCTCATTTTTGTGCAAAGATTATTATGTTGTGTTATATTCTTTCCACGACTAGCCCATGTAGTTAACCAGGACTTATAGGGGGGGAGGTCATAGGGTTTTGAGGGGTACTCGTAACCCCACTTTATGGGGTCTGCAGCAGTGCTCTGGAAAATTTTGGTTTTGGACCCTATGTTAGGTTGGGCAAACCCACCTGTGGTTTTGTGCATGATTTTCGCACATGTTTTTGGACGCGATGGTTTTTGGTCCATGGTTTTGGACGCGATTTTCGGTCCATGGTATTGGATGCTTCGGCATGTATAAATATATATTATAACATTGAAAGGAACATAATGAAAAATCAAGCTGGTAGTCTCGGCTTTGGGATCCAAGGGAAATCTCTGTGTATATGTGTTTTATGTGTTATGCTCTCGCATTGTTTATTTTATGTGTTTTAGAATTCATATGCAGGTAATTTCTGTATGGGTTTAAAGCCTAAATTTTCGTATCAGAGTTGCTTTAGCTTAAAGGGGATGCCTTTGTTGCTAAGGGGTTTTGCTCGGACCTGTGGTAGACCCTGTTCAACGGGAGATCTGCGAGATCAATTCTGGTGGTGAAAGAAGATGTCGAGCAGTGGAAATATAGATATCAAGAAATTTAATGGTCATAGTTTTGAGTTGTGGAAACTCAAGATGGAAGATCTATTGGTGGATAAAGATTAGTGGATCGCGCTAGATCTGGGTACTAAACCAACGGGAGTGTCTGATGAAGAATGGAAGAAGTTGGATCGAAAGGAAAAGAGCACAATATGATTGTGTGTCTCAGATTCAGTATTGCTGAATGTATCAGGGGAAGCTACGACGAAGGCTTTGTGGGACAAGTTAGAGACTTTGTATCAATCTAAGTCTCTGGTGAATAAACTGTTCCTGCGGAAAAATATGTATAACCTAAGGATGAAAGATGGGGACTCGGTGACAGAGCATCTAAATGCATTTAATACTATGGTAAGTCAGTTAGCATCTATTGATATTAAAATTTCATATGAAGATAAGTGCACTAGTTTGTTTCATTCTCTACCAGATTCGTGGGATAGTCTGGTTATTGCAATAGGTAGCAATGCAAATGCCTTGTAGTTTGATGAAATAGTCTCATCCTTGCTGACAAAGGAGATGAGATGGAAAAATATGGAGAGCCAGAATGGTGATGCCTTGTCTATATGTGGATGGTCTCAAAACAGAAACAAAAATAAGTCACCGAGTGGGAGATCTAAATCCAGAGGGAGATCTAAATCTCCAGGAAAACCTGTAAAGGTGGTGTTCTGGAAATGCGGAAAGGAAGGACACTTCAAAAGGGACTATAAATATAAAGCTCCTGATAAAGGAAAGGGATCTAATGATGCTCCTTCTGTAGAGGCGAAAAACACCTCAGATGAAGGTGGGGATGTGTACTTGGCTTCTTCAAGTACACATGTAGATCATGAGGCATGGTTGATTGACTCAGGTGCATCCTTTCACTTCACTCCCCATAGAGAGTGGTTCTGCGATATGAGAAATACGATGGTGGTGATGTCTTCTTAGGAGATGATAGGAAGGCTAGAATCATTGGTCGCAGAAAAGTAAAGTTGAAGTTGCAAGGTGGAAGGGTTAGAACCCTTCCGGGTGTTCTTCACATTCCTGCAGTGGCAAAAAATCTGATTTCTGTAAGCAAGTTCGATGATGCAGGTGTAAAGACAGTGTTCGAGAAGGATACCTACAAGATGGTTCGAGGAGCACTGGTATTGATGCGGGGAGTTTGGATTGGAACTTTGTACAAGCTGCAAGGTAACACTAATGTTGACGGGTGTAATAGTTCTATGGTTCCTGAAAATGGAGCAGAAAATCTAGTGGTCTCTGGAGAGAAGACCATGTTGTGGCATCAAAGGCTTGGACATATTGGAGAGAAGGGCATTCAAATACTTCATGGTAAAGGTATGGTAGAAGATATGAGTAATAGCTCTCTAGATTTTTATTTCTGTGAAAATTGTGTATATGGGAAGCAGAATCGGGTGAGTTTCCCTTCTGGTGGTAAGAGGATGAAACAGATATTAGAGCTTGTGCACAGTGATGTGTTTGGACCTGTGAAGGTTCCATCACTAGGTAATTTTGTGTACTATGTATCATTTATAGATGACTTCTCAAGGAATACATGGATATATTTCCTTAAGGAGAAATATGAAGTCTTTGATAGGTTTAAATAATTTAAGGCTCTGGTGGAAAATCAGACATAGAAGAAGATAAAGGTGCTGAGGACAAATAATGGTGGAGAATTCTGTAGCAAGGAATTTGAAGAATTCTGTAAGAAGTGTGGTATAGCACGGCAGAATACTACTCCATTTACACCTCAGCAAAATGGAGTCGCAGAAAGAATGAACAATACGTTGTTGGAAAGGGCAAGAAGAATGCTCAGTGGTGTCGGGTTAGGACAGGAATTCTGGGTAGAGGCGGTGGATACTGCATGTTACCTAGTCAACAGATCACCTTCATCAGCGTTGGATGATAAGACTCCACAAGAAGTATGGACTGGTAAGAAACCATCTCTTTCACATCTGAGGGTATTTGGATGTGATGCATATGTACATGTTCCAAAGGAGAA